>CAUYSK010035472.1:0-20090 GCA_963575035.1 Avahi laniger
CCCACCCCCTCCCCCCTGCCCAACATCCAGTAGATGTTATTCTTATATGTGCACTTATGTGTTGATCAGTTAATACCAATTTGATGGTGAGTACATGTGGTGCTTGTCTTTCCATTCTTGGGATACCTCACTTAGTAAGAAACGTTCAATTCTTGTTTCATGTATTCATTGTGATGCAAAGGTGGTGTGTCTCAGAGGGCTCACGGTGTTACCCAATTAGCCCAAAATGCTTAGAAAGTAAACCTGACAATGACACTGGCAGGAAAAGTTAACATCTGGCTTCCAGGAAGCTGTCCTGAGCTCACGTGGTTTATTTTGTCTGGTCCGCACAGCCAAAAATGTTAGGGCTTTGCAGGCACTCGCTGCCTTCCAATTCCTGCCTGTGCCAATGACTCCGACAGTTAGTGCCAGGGTGTGGTGTGTCAAAATTATTTTGAATTTAGTTACATATCAGTGCTGGTCAAAGGCTGCACACACTGCAGAAGTGAAAGTACGGTTTTTGCTTTTGGGACGACCTACAGTATGGCATCTGAAATTACCGCCTGATGAGCAAGAGAGGGTTTTTGGGGGGTTCCCCCCCAAGTAGAAACCTTTGTCTGATTTTGAACTAAACACAAGTTGTATGTTGTGGGCGGAAAATAAATTTCTCTATTTTTCTTAACCACTTTTGGTTTTTAAAACAGCAACTTGCTACAGTGATTATGATAGTGTTTTAAGGTCAAGTTCTTCAAATGACAAATAAGGTATTCCCAAATGTGATTACATTGAAATATTAAACATTCGAAGCTTGATTTACCAATAGTTCATGGTCTGGGCTGTCATGAAAGCAATTTAGTCAACGTAAGGCAGCCTCCTGCAGATTCAAGAAAGATACTCGGAAAATGAAGGGTATTGATTTTTTCAGGTAAAGAGCAGCAAAGAAACTTAGTGAATCAACTCCTTATGTTACAGATGAAGGAACAAAAGAGGTTTGTTGTTAAATTTGGAAAAATTCATCAGCCACCAGAAGGGACATGTTTTAGCCCCACGAATAATTCACATCTGGCCTTTGGGCAGCCTGGGCTCTACTCAGAGCCACGGCTGATTTCTGGTGGTTGACCTGAACTGAATGCCACAGCGAACGAGACAAGGGCCTCTTCGTGGTTTTTAACACTTCCCTTGCACTTAGCTCTTGTCCACCTCACTTAAGCTTAGAGATATTTACCATTTTTGCAATTTTTTTTAAAACCTCAGGGCTGGCCAGTTGCACTAATCATGGCGACCACACTCCTGCTCAGTCTTGCCTGTGATGGGGGAAGTCTGGTGTTTACAGTATCGGTCCTTGTTTGCTTGCTTTCTCTCCCTTTCTACTTTTCTTTTGTTTTATCACTAATTAAATCCCCCTTCACCTTCTGTCTGGCTTCCTTTTGGCCTATCTACTAACCTAAGAACCAGGAGGCCTTGATTTGAAGCTTAATCCTGCTGTCATTTAGTGGTTTGAACTTGGAGTTGGCATTCGAACCCCTCTGCACCTCATTTCCTCATTTGCAATATAGAACTCATGAACCAGGAATTTTTAATTTGATGAGATGCTTTTTAGTATAGCAAAAGGTTTTCTGTCTCTCTCTTTTTTGAAGATGAAGAAATCGAAGATCAGTGAAGTTAAAGGAATTGCCCAAAACTATCACCTCCTAGGGTTGATAATAAAAATAAAGTAATAAGCAAACAACTTATATAATACTCTGAATTCAGAGTTGCCTTTGGCAAAATATTGAAATTGGTAAAGCCTGTTTTCTTATCTTGCCTTTTAGCTCCCCATTCGTCTCTGGATACCATTCGAATTTGCAGCCATTGTTTGGAGTGGCGGGGGGGAGGTGGATGGCTGGCAATGCAATCATTGCTGTCTGGTGTGGCTTTTGACATTACACTTCAGGCTGTACTTGTATACCTCAGGAAATGTACTACAAGATGTATTGTTAGTTAAGCAACTTTTAGAAGTATGAGGGTTGCGTGCTGGTAGCCTCTCAGACTTAGCCTTATGTTGCTACCATAAAATCTTAAACATGAAAAGATTAGTGCACAGTAAGACAGGGCCTGGAGAGAAATGGACAAGATGTTGGCAGCTTAGAAGATAATCTCTGGGTGTGGAAATCATTCTCTATTCTTCCTAAAAACTTGCTCATTCTGAAGGCAGCCCAATTGAAATGGAGTTAATTTAGAAGGTGCATATGAATGAAATGAGATTAATTTTCAAAACCTTCACTTCAATACATCTTGGCTAGTTTAGTTCAGAAATATTGGCCTAAATTCTTAAAGCAGACCTAGAACTACTCCTTGGCTCTGGGCTGCAAACAAGAGTCTCAGTGTCAGGGACTCATGTTAGATCTCGGATCAACAGCATTAGAATCACTGGGAAACTTCTTTAAAATGAAAATTTCCCAGGTCCTAGTGCTAAGACTTTTGAATCAATTGAAATGGAATGGGGCCTAGGCGTCTGTCCTATTTTGAGGTTTCAGATGTTTGTCTTTATCTACTGATGGGGTGCACTGGCCGAATGCTCAGGTACATCTTGAGACGTATGCAGTCGTTTCAGGCCTAAAGTGGAGACAGTTGACAGCAATATTTCTGTGAAAGCCAGAATCCTGGCAGAGACTAGATGGCACACTCAAACTGTGTGAAGAAATTAATAAAGAGAAAACTTATAAAGGTATGGAGAGGGTGGAGGGGAACCCCCAAGGGATGGTGCAGTACCCCAAGACTAGTGACAGCAGAGAGCACATCCACTTTAGGCCCAAAGGGCCAAGGAAAGGGAGTGGTTATCAGAACAGCAGAGGGTAGCTGGATGGAAAGGGCCACCTGACCGCATTTATGGCCCAGTAGAAGGATGCAGCCACTGTACACCCATATTCACAGCAGCATCATTCATGACAGCCAAAAAGGGCAACAGCCCAAATAGATGAATGGATTAACGAAATGTGGCATATACCTACAATGGCTTATTATTCAGCCTTAAAAAGGAAAGAAATTCTGATACACGCCACAACAAGGATGAACCTTGAAGACATTATGCTAAGTGAGCTAAGCCAGACACAAACGGACAAATATTATATGAGGTACACGGAAAAGACAAATTCATAGACACAGAAAGTAGAATAAAAGTTACCAGGGGCCAAGAGCAGGGTGGGTAATGGGGAGTTGTTTAATGGGTCTGGATTTCTTTAGGGATGATGAAAAGGTTTTGGACACAGATAGCAGTGAAAAGGTTTTGCAGATAGCACAGCTTTGTGCATATACATCACTGAGTTATATACCTAAACACGGCGAAGATGGTAAATGTTATGCATATTGGACCACGCACAAAAAATGCAGAAAGGAAAAAAAAAGATGCAGTCAACCCACAGCAATTCTTCAGAGAGCAGTTGGGGGACAAAGACCTGAGTCTTCCTCCTTCCACCCTCTAGTCCTCAGCCAGTCTCCCATCGGTTGAGCCCAGCTGAGTGCGCAGAGCAAGGAGCCTGTTGATGTAGTGCTGAAGGTCAGCCGTCCAGGGCCCACGCAAGTGGAGAGGAGAGGAAGAAGATCTGAAGGGACCAAGGGACTCCAGACAGCACGGGTCTCATCATTCCGTCATCTGCTCTCTAGAGAGGTAGCGTCGAACCTACTACCTTAACGTCAAGAAGTGTTAGAATTAGGAAAGTCGACAGCAGGTGTGTTTCACAGAAACAGCAGTACACAACCAGTAAACACAGCAGTGTGTTTTCCAACTAACCCAGAAAATCTTTGTTTAAATGCCATGATGTTTATTTATTTACATCTTTTCATCTAGAAATCCCACTTCTAGACATTTGCCTTAAGGGAATAATCAAAAATGTAGACTAAAAACTGCCTATGAAAATATTTACTGAAACGTTATTTATAATTACAAAAAAAAACGATGAAACGTCCAGCATGCATGATATAATATTAAGTAAGAAAGCAGACTACAAACTGATTATATGGCACAATGCCAATTGTGTAAGAGGGTGCAAAGCACGTTCAAATATTAGAGTGGTTATCTTTGAACGATTGAATTAAAAATGTTTTTTTCATTTCTTATATTTCAGCATTTCTCTATTGAACATGATTTACTTTGATAATCAAGAAAAAACCAACAAATTATTTTTTAAAACCTCATCACTGCCTCACATGATAAATATTCCCAATATAGAGAGCCACAGAATCTGCTCTGCCATCCTGTGTAAAACGCATTGATTTACCTGCCGGCTGCCTATTAATTTGCAGGGAAGCAGCCAGGGGACGGGCAGCCAACTCCTCTGAAATAGAGAGCGTGTGTGGCTGAGGGTGCAGCTTCCTTTGATAGAATGTTGCTAAACGACGAAATTCTATCTCCCACAAGAAATTAATTCTGCTGGCTGTGCAAACGTCAGGCTGGAGCCTGCCCTGGGAGAGGCGGCTGCGCTACTGTGTATTTGTAAAATCAGCAGAGCCTATGCATGAACAGTCACAGTGGCTGATTTTACAAGCTACTCACGATGGGCATCTGCACGTAGAAAACCATAGCTCAGAGTATATTCGACCTATTGTGATTCCTTCTTGTTTCATGTTTTGCTGTTTTGAAAGGGGGTCGATTTATCCAAGGGAGAATGATCTTTGTGCAAAATGGCTTCATAGACATGTGAAAATACAATATATTAACCTCCCCTTGGTATAATCTTGCCTACGTTTTATGCCTTGTTTAACCACTTCTCGCCCTTGCACGGTTCACACTCTGGGGCAACATCCTGTCTCATCAGCAACACCAGGTGTGTGTAGGAATGTGTTTCCAGGAGGAATTGAGTGCTGGTTGGGAATGACAGCTTTGGAAGGCCTGCTTCGTTGATATTCAGTCCGGTTCTTCCCAAGGCTTCAGGAGCCTTCTCCAGAAAAGGGCACATCTGCACAGGGCAGAGGCCCTGCTGGGTCTCTCAGTTCCAGGCCTCTGCCTGTTAGTGACAATGGCCAAGTCAGTATTTGGTGACACCTATCTGCCGCTGGCTTGACACCAACCCATTTTATAAAGTCAGCAGATGGTAAGAGGTTTTAACCCACACAGACTGTATTTCTTTCAAACTGAAACTTGGTGAAGTCCCCAAACTTTACATCCTGTCTCCCTTTCCGCAAGAATTACTCGCTGTCAATTTGATCCTTCAGATCATCTTCTGGAGTTGTGACGTTTTAACCAGGGAAATTTTGGTATCAGTTAAATCAGCAAAACATTACAAAAATGTATGAGTGCCTTCGATTTTTTAAAAATTATAATACAAAAGAATGAACCATTGAGAGCGGTTGTTCTTAGCCAATTAAGGTTAAGAAACGTGTGAAGCCTTTTCAACACACTGCTTGGGTCACATCCCTAAAGATTATGACCTATGAGTTCTTGGGTGGAGACTGCACATCTGTGTATTGAAAACCTCCACGTAAGAATGAATGTATTAAAAAATTACTGGAAGCAATGAGGCAATTCTAATAGCATTTATTGTTAGTACAATATCTTCTAAAGGATGTTTTTTTTTCCCTTTCTACTTAGTTATATCTAGATAAGAAGACATTTACCCACTGCTTATTCCTGCCCCAGGGTACTGACGTATAAGATTTGATCAAGATCCAAGAAGATAGCCACCTTAACACAAAGCAGAAGGATTATCCTCCTACATTAATAATATCTTTCACATATGAGCAGCTCACTTTCCCCATGAGTTTTTCAAGTTGTGGCTAAGCTCTCCCTGATCTGAAGCCAGGGGAAGAGAGAATTTATATTTCCTAATTACTGGTATGACATTACTCCTGGAGAGAAATTGAGTGTGAGCATAAATAACTTGGCCAAGTGCACAAAAGACAAAGGCAGACATATCTGAAGATACCTGGAGATACAGAACCTAACACTGTGGTTGCATTTGACTCTAAATATAATGCATCTATTCACACAGAGGAAGGTAGAATTTTTGTTTTTATCAGTATTGGGCAAAAACTTAATTCTTTCTCTTTTTTTCTTCTATATTACATAAATGTATCATGCTATCAAAGTTATCGAGACACCATCCATCAGACAAGGCCAGAGAGGGAGGCAAGTCTACCTAGGGTTTTTTAATGCATGCGACCAGAGAGTTATGAGAAAGTTATTGAACTACCATGTCAGGTAGTAAAAGTTCAGTTAACACAAAGGGAAGTGTTGCGATCAAAGAATCATTTCTTTATTAACTTAAAAATACAGAGCAGTAATTGTGTGTTACTGTTACTTCATGGCTACTTATTCCATCTGTCTGGTTTGAGCCCTCAGAAAAGGTCTTGATAGCGCCTGCTGTGAAGGAAAAGACACAGATTCGTTTTCAAGCAGCAATGCTTTCAAAAACAATGACGCTTTGTGGGCTCTCTGCAAATACAAAGTGATCCATACAGAAGAAGCTGAGGATTTATACTCCCAGAAAAAGAGATATTACCAACTTGAATGAACCCTTCAAAATTGCTCAGGTGGTTAGATTTTCTAGTCTCTGTCTTACTAGGGACTTAGGACAAGCTTCCACACAATAATAGCCAGGGATGAAATAATCGTGGTAGCTGGACAAGAAATTCCCTTGAAGATGAGACTAATTGAGATTAATTCGTGAACAGAACTACCCTGCAGCTCCAATTGTGAGGGCTTCCCTGTAAGCCCACCACCGCTATCTGGAAGTTTATGTTAAAATCTCTGCAGCATCTGCCCCAGATCTTTCCAGAGAGAGGATTGCTAAGCAGGGGCAGAGTGATCACATCATTCACACTTGAAGTAGATGCGATGAGCACATTTGTTTGTCCTCATTAAGTGCGGTGTTGCAGACGCTAACTGACGTGCGGAGGCAGCGTTCTGGGGCAGCGCCAGGGAACCGCTGGGGTGTCAGGAGAGCTTGGCTCTGCCTGCAGCTCTGCCCTGAGAAGCTCTGCAGCCTTGGGAACTCGGCTGCTCCTCTGAGATCTTGGCTAATTCGTCAATAAGAAGAGACATGTAAATGGAGGTTTTCCAGCTGTGCTTTCCGGAAGCCCCTGGAGCCCCAGGAAATGCCCAAGCCAAGGCCACTTCAGGGGTCGGGAGGAAGGCTATACAGGGGAATGCCTACAGGTCCTACCCCCTTTTCTAATAGGGCGTCTCTGTTTGGATCCTTTATATATACTGAGTTCTAAGTAAAAGTGATTAAAGGTGTAAATCCACAGGTCTAGCTAACTTTCACATTCTTAGAAAAAGGCAGTTTCGGATCATCTTTCTTCATGGTCAAGCTTAATAGTGGTTACAAGCATGAACTCTAGGACCAACTGCTCTGAGTTCAACCCTCGTCTCTTCTGTCTAGAGCTGTGTGACCTTGGACAAGTTTCTTAACCTCTCCACGCCTCAGTTTCCTCATCTGTAACATGGGAGTAATAGGAGTACTGATCTCATAGGATTGTCACGAGGAGTAAATGAGTTAATAGATGAGAAACCTTCAGAACAGTGCCTGGCACATAAACAAGTGCTTCTTATTATTATTGGCCCATGCTGGCAGTGAGCGTCTGGGCCAGCATCACTGATAAAGCCACAAAAGGCAATGCAGAAGAGCTCGCTCATTCCTCGTAAAGGTGCTCAGAGGCATAACTGGATTTGCTGAAAGTGCCTTTTTAAACGGTACTGTTTGTTTCTGATTCACATTTGGGAAGAAAAGCAGAACAGAAGGTGATAAATTCCTTTATGAGAGAGCTTGGCAGGAAAGGCAGATGCAACTGTAAAGTTAATTGGTGAATGGGAGGTGGGACTCCTGGGTGAAGGCAGACTGACGCATGAGCATGTTCTCCCTCTCCCGCTCTGCTTTATGGTGATTCATTCATTAGGGATTCTTTAAGGCCATTCTTGGGTGGCTGCTGGCCTTGTCTTTTCCCAGACGGGGATGATGTCAGCGTACAGTTTTATAGCGTTCTGCAGTCCTCCAAGGGTTCCGGGAGCTTATCGAGCTGTCTCCAGTGCTGGCCAGCACTCTGAAAACTGCATCCCCCTTGCATCCTGTGTATCCCAGCTTGTCTCTGACATGACTTGGGGTTGTGGTTCTCTGTATGAGCACCAAAGCACAAGAAGTAAAGTTTCTTAAGCAAGGCTCATCTTTCTAGCCCTCCTGACTTGAGTCTGAGAATGATTCTGAGAATTCTGCTCCATTTCTCAACCCCTTCTCTCAAAGGACAGGGAATAAGACAAGACACCAGGGATATTCTGAGTTTAAGAGGCAGAATTCAAGATCATGCATGTATCATTATTTTTTGTATCACTAAGAAAGGAACAGATACCTACTAATTAAACTCTAACAGAAGCTTTTTTTGTAATCAGTTTGAAAATGCTCCTTCAGACTTCTTTAGACACAGATTTTTTTTTGACTGTGTATCACTCTTGTACATACATTAAAAGGGAAATACGAGGCTAGGGTATTCCTGAAGCTTTTGTATATGCAGAGTCTGTGTCTTCTGAATCACTTTTTAACCCATAGTCAACAGTATCTATGTTTCTTCACAACGTGTCATCCTCTGTGCCATCAGGAGCAATGGATATGTAGAATGTCAATGTCAAATCATTGTATATACTACTGAAGACGTTGTCAATGTCCTGCAAACTCACATAGGTGGTGCCAACCACGTACACATCTCAATTAAAATGCCCTATGAATGGCTACCGTAGGTTTGTGCTTGAGCTAGCGATGGCAACTTCTTCAAGACTGTCACCAGGCCAACAGCAACTGTAAGATGCAGCCCAAATTGAGGAGGCATTTCAATTTAAATGTGAAAACTTGTGCATTTTAGAATCCGTGAAATTGGTGATAAAGATTTATATTCGTGCCTTTAAGAGGATGGATTTAACACTCAGGAAACTTTTCGAGAGTTATTAAAAAACTGTACCTCATCCTATTAGTGATGAGGTACATAAGGAATTTTGGCCTTTTGCAAGAACTTGGCAATTCCCCCAAGCAGGGTATGTGGGAGAATAAGAAGATACCAGAGGTGAGAGTCAGCCTTCAGAGGAGACACCTGATATTCGCCCAAAGTGTCTTCCCCTGAAATAAGGGCCATTTATTTGTGTGATGGTATTGTAATTTCCTGTTAAAATACAAATACCCTTAAAAAGGTCACTCAATGTTTCTCCTGTCTGATTAATGGTTTCTTTCTTCTAGAGTGGATTTTGTCAGAGGTTTGTTTAAAGGAGCCAACCTTTTAAAAAGAAAAATCTTTGACTGTTTCAACAACATAAAACTTAGGTCGTAAAAGACCACATATTATATGACTCTATTTATAGGAAATGTCCAGAATAGGCAAATCTACAGAGACAGAAAGTAGATTAGTGGTTTCCAGGGGTTGGGGGAAGGTGGAAATGAAGAGTGACTGTTAATGGGTACGGGATTTCTTTTTGGAAAGACAAAACTATGCTAAAATTAGATCATGGTGATGTGACTATACTAAAAACATTGACTTGTACACTTTAAATGGTGAATTGCATAGTATGTCAATTATATCTCAAAGGCATTTTTTAAAAAAACAGAGTGTGCTATGTGTGTATTAAATAACTTAAATGGAAATTCTTTTACACTTACCCCAGTGACATTTATATGATAAAACCCTTGTAAGAATTATTTTGTTCAAAGCAATTCAACAGACTCAACAAAGCAAAATGCTAGATGCCGTGGCAAAGAACATTTGCCCCCTCCTTTGAGGAACCCATAATCAAGGGGAGGCTGGAGGGAGATACATGGATGGTTCTTGGTGAATTTAGGATTTGACTTGGCCTTGAAGGTATTGGACTTGATAGTTCAACACGGGCTATTGGGAAGGGGATGGAAGTGGGCTGGAGAAATGTTGCAGGCTCTTTGCAAGCTGACAGAGGCTTTTTTTGGGAAAAGCCCCCAGCCCGGGTGAGTTTATGGGCCCTGCCCACAGAAAGCCTCTCCCGGCAGAGTGAAGGAAAGGATGGCCACAGAGAGAGGGAGTGGGTAGAGCCGAGCCAGAGAAGGCCCAGGGCCTGAGGGGAGAGTGGTGTCGGCACAACTAGACTATAAAATGACGTGAAAGGGCCAGGAGACTTGAGCAGGGCCATTTGGCTAGTTGCTAGTGCAGATCATGAACTCAAATCCCTTTTCTGAACTCTCAGCTCAGTCATCACTCCCCCTAGAATGACAGTGACAATGCATTCTGTGCCATCCCCAGGGGGCCTGCCAGTGGTCCTGGGAGATCGAAGCCTGGCTCCCGGAGACAGACACATACCCACATTCCTTGACTTATGATCAGGTTGCACCCTAATACAGCCATCCTCAATTGAAAATACCGTACATAGAAAAGCATTTAACACACCTGACCTCCCGAACATCAAAGCTTACCTTAAACACATTCACATTGGCCTACAGTTGGGCAAAAATCAGCTAACACAAAGCCCATTTTATAATAAAGAGTTGAATATTTCATGTAATTATTGAGTACTGCACTTAAAGTGAACAACAGAATGGTGGTATGGGTACCTGAAGTACAGTTTCTACTGAATGTGTATCACCTTCACACCACAGCTAAGATGAAAATTCGTAAGTCAAACCATCATGAGTTGGGGACTGCCTATATTGTGAAAAGATGAAAGAAAAAAGCCAAACAGACGGTAAAATAACACCCTTCTATTAGTCCTTTTCCTTATTTCTTCCACCTCTCACCGTACAAGCCAAAGCTGTCATGTTCCATTAACATCAGATCCTACAAATATAAAGTAAAACCCACCAAGGCAGGAAGATACTTCCTCACGTCCCTGTTCTCGAAAGGATGCTGCTTACCCAGGCTGCCCACTCTGGAATCTTGATTGCAGTTGGCAGGTGCGTTCATGAAAGACAGCTTTCTTTCCTTGACAAAGCTTCTAGGTACTTAACTCGGAGCTTTACATAGATTCCAAAAATAAGTTGAGAGTAATTGAATCCGTACTCTGGCAACTAACAATATAGAGTTAACCAAATAGTTAACCTAATCAAATTTATATGTACTAAACATATAAAAAAACACACAGAACGGTTCTGGTGTTAACTTTGAATCCCTCCTTGCTGAGGATTTAACTTGATTCTTAACCAGATTTCGTGGAGGTCACTGTGTCTGTGTTGGCCTCAGGATCTTCTTCCTTTCCTTCGCAGGATATTTTTCATCAGGAATCCCCTACTTAGGCCCCATGCCGTTCCTCACTCATGCTTGTTGCCATCAAATAGTTATTTTCTTGCATGAAGGCTTTTTATTAATTTTCTTTCTTCATCTGCAGTTGCCCAAAGTGCTCCCTTTAAGAAAGAATCTTTGTCAACTGTATTTCTGTCGTGGGCCAGTTACGTGTGAATGTGGAGCAGAAGGCAAGTGTCCCTCCGTCAATACACACGCTGCAAGTGCCTGCAGTGGCCACCTGTTACCCAGGAAATTCTCTCTCTCTCTGTCTCTGTCAATTGATTCTTTGCTCTGTGTTGAGCTGTCCCTGCAAGCTCCCGGAGAGTAGAGAGGATGTTTATAACATCTAGTTTTATACTATTTTTTTTAAAAAAATCTCCTATTTTGCTCAGAAGTCATGGCTGATATAAACACCCTGGTTTTGCTGTTCAACCCTTTTCTGTGCAGGCTGTGCTCAGCTTCTGTTTTAGTGTGGGCATGTTTGCTCCCTTGGGTTGGTAACCTTGCATCTTTTTTTTTTTTTGAGACAGAGTCTCATTCTGTTGCCCGGGCTAGAGTGCCGTGGCATCAGCCTAGCTCACAGCAACCTCAAACTCCTGGGCTCAAGCGATCCTACTGCCTCGGCCTCCAGAGTAGCTGGGACTACAGGCATGCGCCACCATGCCTGGCTAATTTTTTCTATGTATTTTTAGGTGTCCAGCTAATTTCTTTATGTTTTTAGTAGAGACGGGGCCTTGCTTTTGCTCAGGCTGGTCTCAAACTCCTGACCTTGAGCGATCCTCCTGCCTCACCCTCTCAGAGTGCTAGAATTACAGGTATGAGCCACCATGCGTGGCCAGTAACCTTGCATCTTAACAAGACACACACACAGACACACACACACACACAGGCACACACACCACTTCTGCTGTGGGGATTAGTCCATTTAAAGGAAAAGCTGAGGAGCTCTGGGAGGTCCCTTTGGGTCACTCAGCTAAGATGTCCTTAACCCTCATTATGTATCTGAATGATTTCCTTCCTTGATCAATTGATATGTGCTAATATAATGCCATAGCCAAAGATACATACATAATTAATTCAAACAATAAATATTCCTGTCCATCTCTGCCATCATGGTAGATAATCAAGAACTGGCACACTTATTTTTTACAGGTAAAAATAAAGGAATATTACAAAATTATCTTGCTTTCCAGTTCCATAATGACTCTCACTGACCATTTCCTTTCAAAACATTTCAATAGCCTGGCTAATTCACACTATGTGATGTTTTAAATTGCCTCCCAAATTAACAAAATGGAAGGAATTCAAACCAGATATTTTCTAAAAGTGTATTTTTCATAAACCAAGAAGGGATCTGAAACTCTGAGACAATCCCAGGTGTTTGAACATTTTATCTAAACCATTTTCATGATCATAATACCTTTTTGTCACTCATTTTGTCAGATCAAATGACTTCTTTATTGTTACTGACAGTTGAGCAAGAGCAGCCCTAGCAAATGCCATTATTGACATTATTTTCTCTTCCCCAAAACAGTAGCACAGGAAAGTCCTGAATTCCTAAGGATGCTCTTGCTCTATGATGTTTCTCGAATATCTCGACCAGCGTCTTCCATCTTCAGTTAAACAAGGGAAATGGCAGGAAGGCAGTTTGATAAGTAGGGTGAATGTGTGGGGTGTATGAGCTTAGAGAAGAGATTTGGGAAAGTGTATTTAAAACTGTGAGAAGAGATGAACTTCCCTAGGGAGAAGATATTGGGAGAGAAGAAATGAGAGCTCTGGATGGAACCCTGGAAAATTCCAACATTTAAAGACGGTGTTGTGGAGGAAAAGCCAGCAAAGACGCCTGAGAAGCAATGGCCAAAGAATTAGGAGAAGCAGGCAACAGACAGGGGAGTGTCTGGGGAAGGTGGAGCTAGATGGTTTCTCATTTCGAGGAGAGAAACTAATGGAGTGTTGGAAGCTGGAGCGGTGTGGAAGCCTGGGAGAACCCAAAAGTCACAGTGGTTTTCAGTGCTCTGTTTGATCCAACTGTGCGTAAAGTTTAGTTTATAAGTAAAATCCCACTGATAGCACAAGTCCAAAAGTTAAGCAAAATGTCTAATGTCCTGTAGGATCTTTCATTTCTGAAAGGAAGCAGAATAAAAGAACTTAAACAGAACTTGTAATGTAAAGGATTTGGCAATGTATACAGTAAATTTTAATAAACAAATCAAAGTACAGGTTTTTGTTCAAGTGGGTGGATTTATTTACTATTAAATATTTCTGCACAAAATGTATGTGCACGGTAAGTGCAACTCTATTTGAGCTATGTATGTGGGAGGTAAAAAGCAAAAGTAAAGTTTTTTAAGATATTTACATGGTTTTTAAAAAATTATATTTATATTGCTAGTTTTTTTTTCAAAAAAGAATGAATAGAAAAATTTAACATGACATGGAAAGAAAAGAACTCAGGTTTCTATAGTTTCTGCTCAACATGTGTACATTTTTTGCAGATGAGAAATCCCCAGACCAAATGCGTAAGAAATGACCCCAGGTCACATAGTGAGTCAGTGTGGGAAGACCAGTAACATGTCTCCCTCATTATGTTGTATAATTCTTTTTCATTGTTCTTTATTGTTGCAAAATAACCAATCTCTGTAACTCTAAAATCTATTTCTCACCTAATTCCCTAACTGCTTCTTTGTGACAAGATCAGAGTTGGCCATCAAAGGACCATTATTTATCTGGATAATTTCCCTCTTTGATTTTTACATCTAGTGGGATTTTCTGAGTTTGCTCCTCCTGGTGGCCGGACCACTACGGCTTCCCTGACAGGTGTCCAAGCCCCAGCTGTACTGGCCGGGGGAGAAATTAAGGAGACTGTTGCCTTAATGTTATCAGGCAACTTGTTATTAATTATTGACATCTTCCCACTGTGAGCCAGCAGAGAGAATGTCAATTTAGTTCCCAAGGTCAGAGGTGGGATTGGGCAAAGGAAGAGAAGGGGTGGAGGGAAAGTGGAAGAAGAAGCAACAGTTGATCTTTGCTGCCTTCTTGGTATTGGCAGTCTTAGCCTGGTCCTTAGAGGTATCTTTTTTTTTTTTAGACAGGGTCTGGCTCTGTTATCCGGGCCAGAGTGCAGTGGCATCATCATAACTCACTGCAACTCACTGCAACCTCAAACTTCTAGGTTTAAGCAATTCTCCTGCCTCAGCCTCCAGAGTAGCTAGGTCTACAGGCAAGCGCCACCACGCCCAGCTAATTTTTTCTATTTTTTATAGAGACGGATTTTGCTCTTGCTCAGGCTGATCTTGAACTCTTGGCCTCAGGCAATCCTCTTGCCTTGGCCTCCCAAAGTGCTAGAATTACAGGCATGAGCCACTGTGCCCAGCAGAGGTTTCTTTTAGCATCAGTTTTTACTTAGTAAGCATGTATTGAATGCTTTGCCTGGTCACTGTGTTTGTTCCTGGGCAGATTCTTAAGCAAGTTTACTGTGACTATCAGGTATGGGAGACAAAATAATCCGGATATGTGTCCTTTTGAAATGCAAATAATTCTAAGAAAAATAATAAAAATTGCCACTACTTTTGTAAAATTCAGAAAACTCAGGCCATGCTTCTGAGTCCCACTTAACACCTTTTGCACACTCTACTCACTCAATTTGAGGAAATTGGCAAAATGAGAGACACAGAATTTTCAGATTAAAATAACTCACAAAACCCTTTCCAAGGGTTCCAAGATAGACATTATCAATAGAATTATAGATGCACAAAAGCTCCCTCTTTCAACTTAAAAAAACTGGTTAGAAAACTTTTCTCGTTTTCTTTCTTTCTCTTTCGTTTTTTTTCTTTGCTTCCTTTCTTCTTTTCTTCCCTTATTTCTTTTTTTTTTTTGAGACAGAGTCTTACTCTGTTGCCGGGGCTAGAGTGCTATGGCGTCAGCCTAGCTCACAGCAACCTCAAACTCCTGGGCTCAAGCGATCCTCCTGCCTCAGCCTCCCGAGTAGCTGGGACTACAGCATGCGCCACCATGCCCGGCTAATTTTTTCTATATATTTTTAGCTGTCCAATTAATTTCTTTCTATTTTTGGTAGAGACGGAGTCTCGCTCTTGCTCAAGCTGGTTTCGAATTCCTGAGCTCAAACAATCGGCCCGCCTCAGCCTCCCAGAAAGCTAGGATTACAGGCATGAGCCACCACGCCCGCCCTAATTTTGTTTTTTGTAGAGACAGACTCTCACTATGTTGCCCAAGCTGGTCTTGAATGCCTGACCTCAAATGATCCTTCCACCTCAGCCTCCCAAAGTGCTAGTGTTATAGGTATGAGTCACCATACCTGGCTCAGTTCAATATATTTTCTAATTTATCTTGTCATTTATTTTTTGTTACATAGGTGCTTTACAGGTGTATTGTTTAATTTCAAATTTGGGGCAGGGAGATTTTCACACATATTTTTTGTTATTGATTTAATATGTTTAATAATTCTAGGCCGGGTGCAGTAGCTCACACCTATAATCCTAGCACTCTGAGAGGCCAAGGCACGAGGATCGTTTGAGCTCAGGAGTTCGAGACCAGCCTGAGCAAGAGCGAGACCCTGTCTCTACTATAAATAGAAAGAAATTAGCCAAACAACTAAAAATAGGAAAAGTTAGCTGGGCATGGTGGCGCATGCCTGTAGTCTCAGCTAACCAGGAGGCTGAGGCAGGAGGATCGCTTGAGCCCAGGAGTTTGAGGTTGCTGTGAGCTAAGCTGACGCCACAACACTCTACTCAGAACAAAAAAAAAAAAACAAAAAAACCCCTTAATTCCATTTTAGATCATAGAAAATGTATTATTTTTAGTTTTTAAACATTTATTGAGGGATACCACTTCTAGGTAAAATGAAGTAAACACACTCTACCCTTTCTTTCCCATTGAATATAGCTATAAAATCTGGACAGAACATTTGCATCAACTTTTGAAAGACTCTGAAAATAAATTGCAACATATTCATTGGAGAAAAATGCCAGCATTTGAAGCACCATTGAATTGCAATGAGTTGACCATTATTTCCTCCTGACCTGAGTTGAACACCGTCAAAAACCTGGAAATGAGCACTGTGGCATGCACAGAGAGCGCTCCAGGAAATGCACTCTATCTTTGGATTGAGCAGTGGAAAAAGCATCTCCCAACAGACAGAGGAAATATGGAAATCCCTGATGGGTTTTTTCCTCTCTCTCTTCCTGTGCACAAGCCCAGAGTCAATCCAATGACAGCAATGTCAGCAGTGGGATAATCGGGGCCAGCAGAGGCCCAGACTCTAAGGGAGATGAACCTTTCTGACTATTTGGTGGAGCTGCAGTTTCAACAGAATAGGAAAACCATTGTTCCATTTTTGTCTCTATGTTCTTCCTCCATTTAGACCCTCAAGTTTCTCACTAGAGGACCAAAAAGAGGGGCGGCAAAAACCAGAAAGTACCAGGAAGATCATGAAGAGATATGCGCTTGCAAAAGCTACACCGGAACATTTTTTATGAACCCCAAGGGCTAACCACAGAGCTGTACATGTCAGGATATAATCCTTATTCGCCTACTAAAGACTTTGAGAACTAAATTAATGGATAAACTACTGCTTATGTGACAAACTAACTGCTGGGGGGCACACAGCCAGGACAGACCTGATGAGCACTAAAAAGAACATAATTTAACAAAAGGCCTTAGAACTGAACTGACATTGGAACCATAGCCTACAGAGGTGGATTGGTACTTGCAGCCTGAGCCTAACCGGATCAATCGCCCACCCAACAAAAACATCAACATCCTCCACAGAATTTAAATAAGACCCAGAATCTCATTGCTTAATATTTAAAATGTCAAGAATACAATCCAAAATTATTTTACACGTGAAGAACCACTGTAAGTTTAAAAGGGATGATAAAAGGCAACAGACACCAATTCCAAGATGACAGCGACATTGAAATTCTCTGACAAAGACTTGAATCAGACACTACAAAAATGCTTGAGCAAGCAATTGATAATACTCTTGAAAGAAATGTTAAAATAGAAAGTCTTGGCAAAGAAACAGAGGCTACAATGAAGGACCCAATAAAAAGGTTATAACCAAAAAGTACAATAATTGAAATTTTTTAAAAAACTCAATGGTTGAACTTAGAGCAGAATGGAGATGCCACAGGGAACAGTAAGGGAATTTGAAAATAAATCAATAGAGATTACCCAATCTGAACAACAGAAAGAAAAAATAGGACAAAAATAACAGAGCCTCAGGGACCTGTTGCACAACAGCAAAGATCAAAAGATCTACTATTGTGTCATTGTAGTTCCCAGAAGATGAGGATAAAAAAATGTGATGAGAAAGAAGTAATCGAAGAAATAATGGCTGAAAACTTCTCTAGTTTGGTGAAAGATATAAACACACAGATTCAAGAAGCTGAATAAATCCCAACCAAGATAAGCCCAGAGCAACACACTGGTAAAAATAAAAGACAAAGAAGAGATTTTCAAAGCATTTTCCTGTCAGTGAAGGATTCCAGTGACAGCTGATTTCTCAACAGAAACCACGAAGCCACAAGGAGTGTCACATTTTTCAAGTGCTGAAATGTCCAGTGAAAATATCTTTCAGGAATCAAAGTGAAAGACATTATCATATTAAGGAAAATAAGAAAATTTATCATGAGCAGACTTTCTCTAAAAGACTGGCTAAAGGAAGCTCTTCAGACAAGAGGGAAATGACACCAGAAGGAAAAATGGAACATCAGAAATGAAGAAAGGACATCAGAAATGGTAAATGTCTGGGTAAAATAAGGACCTTTGTTCTCTTATTGAGATATTTAAAATATGCTTGATGATTCAAAGGAAAAAATGCAACATTGTCTGCGGGAGTTTTCAGATTATGCAGACGTAAAATATAAGACAACTATAATGTAAAGAGAGTGTATTAGTTTGCTAGGGCTGCCATAACAAAATACCACAGACAGGGTGGCTTAAACAACAGATGTATATTTTCTCACAGATTTGGAGGCTAGAAGTCCATGATCAAGGTGTTGACTTGGTTTCCCTTGAGGCCTCTTTCTGTGCTTTGCAGATATCTGCCTCTTCCTGTGTCCTCATATAGTCTTTTCTTTGTGCATGCATATCCTTAGTGCTTGTTTTTGTGTGTCTGAATTTCCTCTTCTTATAAGGATACCAATGAGATTGCATTAAGACACGCACCAACAGCCTCGTTTTAACTTAATCATCTCTTTAAAGGACCTATCTCCAAATATAGTCACATTCTGAGGTACCGGGGGTTAGGGATTCAACATAAAAATTTTGGGGGAGACATAATTCAGCCCATAACAGAGGGGAAGCTAAAGAGACATATAAAGTGGTAAAGTTTCTGTGTTTCAATTAAAGTAGCAAAGCCCCGATTCTAGGTAGACTGTACAAAGTTAAGCACGTATTTTGTAAACCCTAGAGCAACCATTTTTTTAAAAAATCTACACAAAAAGATATGGTCAAAATCACAATAGAAAAATTAAAATTGAGCACTAAACATGTTTAAATAACCCCAAAGAAGGTAGAAAATAGGAAACAGAGAAATTAAAAACAGGGAAGAAACAGAAAACAAATAATAGTAGACCTAAATCGAAACATATCAATAATAACATTAAATATGAATGGTCTAAACATATCAATTAAAAGACAGAGCTTCTCAGAGGGGATTTTATCTACAAGAAACTTAACTTCAAATATAATAATATAAGTAGGTTAAAAGTAAAATATGAAAAAAAGGCAAATAGGCAAATACTAATCAAAAGAAAGCTGAAGTGGCCATATTAACATCAGAGTAAAATTAAGAGCAAATACAATTACTGTGGATAAACATGGACATTACATAATGATAACAACGTCAATTCACCACTAAGACATGACAATCATAAATGTGTATGCACCTAACAACAGAATTTCAAAATGCATGATGCAAAAACTGATGGAACTGAAAGGGGAAAGATTCAAACCCAACATTATAGTTGAAAATTTCAACACACATTTCAGAATAATAGATAGAACATGTGGACATTAAAATAAGCAAAGCTATTGTCTCTGTACAGATTCAGAAAAAGAAAAACAATAAATAAAACTATAGAAGAACTAAATAATGTTATCAATGAACTATATCTAATTGACGTTATATTAATGTAATGAACACTCCACCCAAGAACAGCAAAATACACATTATTTTCAAGTGCACATGGAACTTTCACCAAGATATACCCTATTATAGATTTTTTAAAAAAACCTTAACAAACTTAAACAAATTGAATTATACAAAATATGTCTTCAGATCCTAATGGAATTAAACTAGAAATCCATAATAAAAAAGTAATTTTCAATCTCTAAAACTTGAAAATTAAATGATGTACTTCTAAATAATCCATAAGACAAAGAAAAAGTCTCAAGAAAAATTTAAAACTATTTTGAACTGAACCACAATTAAAACCTATCAAAATTTCTGGAATGTAGCTAAAGAAATAGAAATTTATAACATTAAATGTTTATATTAAAAAGAAGAAATGTCTTAAGTCAATAATCTAAGATCCTACCTTAAGAAATTAGAAAAAGAAAAACAGAATAAGCCCAGGACAAGCTGAACAAAGGAAATACTAAAGGTAAGAACAGAAATTAGTGAAACTAGAAACAGGAAAAACAATAGAAAAAAATCAGGGAAACCAAAAGCTGGTTCTTTGAAAAGATCGACTAGCAAGACTGATGAAAAAAAAGGGGAATAAACACAAATTACTAATATCAAGAATAAAAGATGGAGGCCGGGCGCGGTGGCTCACACCTGTAATCCTAGCTCTCTGGGAGGCCGAGGTGGGCGGATCGTTCTGAGCTCGGGAGTTCGAGACCAGCCTGAGCAAGAGCGAGACCTCATCTCTACCAAAAATAGAAAGAAATTA
>CAUYSK010035473.1:0-19860 GCA_963575035.1 Avahi laniger
AAAGATCAGAGAGAACAGTCATCCAAAAAGAAAATATTCAATCTCCATCAATAGATACCAACTTACACGACATGATTAAACAGACAGAGGAAGAATTCCGAATATGGATTGTAAGAAAACTCAATGGAATTGAAGAGAAAATAGAAACCCAACATAAAGAAGCCACAAGAACAATACAGGAAATGAATGAAAAATTCTCTAAAGAAATTGAAATACTACCGAAAAAACAAACAGAAATCTTGGAAATGAAGGAGGCATTCAATGAACTTCAAAACACAGTGGAAAGCCTCAAAAACAGAATGGGTTATATACAGGAAAGAATCTCAGAGATTGAAGATAATGTCTATGAGCTAAACAAATTGAATGAAGAAAAAGAACACCGAAACTAGATACAAGAAAAAACATACAAGAAATGTGGAGTAACTTAAAGAAGCCAAATATAAGAATCATAGGCATCCCAGAGAGAGAGAGAAGAAGAAAATACACAAGGGCTGTAAAACTTATTTCACAAAATACTAGAGGAAACTGTGCCTGGGCTGGCCAGAAATCTAGATATCGAGATACAGGAAGCACAGAGAACTCCTGGGAGACTTAATATGAAAAAGTCATCACTATGTCACGTAGTTATTAGGCTGACCAAAGTAAACACGAAAGAAGTAACCCTCTCAGCAATGAGGTGAAAACAGCTGATAAACTGCAAAGGAAAACCTATCAGACTAACTGTAGATTTCTCAAATGAAACTTTACAAGCCAGAAGGGACTGGGTACCTATCTTTAATCTTCTAAAACAGAATAATGACCAGCCCTAGAATTTTCTATCAGATAAAATTAAACTTCATCTATGAGAGAAAAATAAAGATTTTTCCCAGACACCAATCACTGATGGAATTTGTGAAGACCAGACCAGCCCTACAGGAAGTACTCAGACTTGCATTACACATTGAGCAGTGCAATAGACACTCTCCAAAGTAAAATCACTCAAGACTTAAAGTCTAGAACCTGGACTCCACAATAGCTCAAGGAATAAAACAAAACAATAGGAATTTACCCAGCAATATGAATGAAAATCTACTTAAATATCAATCCTCTCAATAAATGTGAATGGCTTAAATTGTCCTCTGAGGAGACATAGACTGGCAGAGTTGATAAAAATCCACAAGCCTAGTATCTGCTGTCTACAGGAAATGCATCTAACACACAAGATGCTTTCAGGCTCAAGGTCAAGGGATGGAAAACAACCCTCCAGGCAAATGGAAGCCAAATGAAAGTAGAGGTAGTTACACTTATTTCAGGTAACATAAGCTTTAAAATAGCAAAAGTAAGAAAGGACAAAGATGACCACTATATAATAGTGAAAAGGAAGATCCAACAAGAAGACTTAACATTTCTTAATATTTATGCATTCAGCTCAGGAGCACCCAGATACATAAAGCAAACCCTGTCTGATCTAAATAGCATGATAAACAATAACACCATAGTAGCCAGGGACTTCAACACCCCATTGAATAAACTGGACATATCTTCCAAACAGAAAATAAGCGAAGAAATAATGGACTTAAACAGAGCCCTAGAACAAAAGGATCTGACAGACCTCTACAGAACATTCCATCCAAATAAAGGTGAATATACATTGTTCTAATCAGCTCATGGAACTTTCTCAAAAATTGATCACATACTAGGTCACAAATCAGACCTCAAAAAATTGAAAAAAAATAGAAATTATACTGTGTATCTTCTCAGCTCATAGTAATATAAAATTAGACTTCAATTTCAACAGAAATACTCACCCCTTCACAGAGTCATGGAAGTTAAACAAGCTATTGTTGAATAACTATTGGATCAAGGAGACACTACAGAGAGAAATAAAAAGATTCTACAAACTAAATGATGATGGGGATACAAGTTATCTAAATCTATGGAATAAGCAAAAGCATTCCTGAGAGGAAAACTAATAGCATTAAATGCTTACATATAAAAAACAGAAACCTCAAAAATCAGCAAACTAATAAACAGTCTCAAGGAATTGGAAAAGGAAGAGAAAATCAATTCAAAACCTAACAGAAGAAAAGAAATAACTAAGATCAGATCAAAACTAAATAAAATTGAGAATAAAATAACTATACAGAAGATCAACATAACCAAAAGCTGGTTTTTCGAAAAGATAAACAAAATTGACAGCCCTCTTGATAGATTGACAAGAATTCAAAGGGAAAGGACTCTAATAATCTCAATTAGAAATGAAAAAGGAGAAGTCACAACAGACATTACAGAAATATAAAACATTAACTTGGAATACTATAAAAACCTATATGCACCAAAACTGCATAATGTGGAGGAAATGGACAAATTCCTGGAAACATACCACCTCCCTAAGTTCACCCAGGAGGAAACAGAATCCCTGAACAGATCAATATCAAGCACAGAAATTTGAGCAGTAATTAAAAACCTTTCAAAAAGGAAAAGTCCCAGACAAGATGGCTACACTTCCAAATTTTACCAAACATGTAGAGAAGAGCTCAGATCTACCTATACTGCATAAATTATTTCACAACATTGAGAAAGATGGCATCCTCCCTAACTCATTCTATGAAGCCAATATCACCTTGATACCAAATCCAGAAAAGGACAACAAAAAAAGAAAATTACAGACTCATATCCCTCATGGATATAGATGCAAAAATCCTTAACAAAATTTTAGCAAATTGAATCCAACAGCATATCAAAAGAATAATACATCATGACCAGGTGGGCTTTATGTCAGAGATGCAAGACTGGTTCAACATACACAAATCTATAAATGCAATTCACCTCATAAATAAAAGCAAGAACAAAGACCATATTATTTTCTCAATTGATATAGAAAAAGCATTCAACAAAGTCTAGCACACCTTTGTGATAAAAATTCTTAACAAAATCGGCATAGATGGGACATACCTTAAAATTATCAAGGCCATGTGCAATAAGCCCACAGCCAATATCATACTGAATGAGGAAGAATTGAAACCGTTTCCACTTGGAACTGGAACCAGACAAGGTTGCCCATTATCTCCACTTCTGTTCATCATAGTGCTGGAAGTTCTTGCAAGAAAAATTAGACAAGAGAGGGGAATTAAAGGCATCCAAATGAGGGCATAAGAAATCAAACTCTCACTCTTTGTTGATGATATGATATTATATCTAGAAAGCCTCAAGAATTCAATCAAGAGACTCCTGGAATTGATACATGAATTAAGTAACGTCTCAGGACACAAATCAATACACACAAAATCAGAGGCATTAATATACGCCCATAATAGGCAAGCTGGAATTCAAATCAAAAATGCAGCTGGGTTGGGGGTTAGGAATGGGTAAATTCACAACTAATGGATGCGGTGAACATTGTAGCAGGGAAAAAACATGCTCCAAATTATGGTTTGGGTGCGGCAAAGTCATTACTTGTAACTCAAATGTTTCTACTCCCGTAATATCCTGAAATAAAAAAAAAAAAGAAAGAAAAAAAATTACTTGCTTGCTTGTAGGGAAGCTAAAACCATAATTAAATCTTTAGATATTCAGCCTCATGACTTCTCTGCTATATAGTATTTTCCTTTGCATTTGCTTTTAAATGCTAAGTGAAAGTATTCTACTATAATATGGAATGAAACTGTCTACTCTAAAGAGCATTATTTCAGAAAACAGATATTTGCTCTCAGCTTTTTTGGGAATGAAAGCAATAATGGAGAGAGGGAGAAGCAGCAGAGAGAGAGATGATTGCATCTTAAAAGTTTTAAGACACATGTGAAAATTAATCCTTAATTTTGGAACAAAAAGAATTAGATTCTCAAACACCCTCAATTGTTACTAAGCACATATTCAGACCACAAAATGAATAATCACATCATTTCAGTAATTATTTATTTATTTACTTATTTATTTAGATAATGTCTGGCTCTGTTGCCCAAGCTAGAATTCAGTGGCCCAATCCTTGAGCTCCTGGGCTCAAATGATCCTCCCACCTCAGCCTCCCAAGTAGCTGAGACTACCAGATGTGCACTACCACACGCGCAGATTATTTTTTCTTTTCTCTTCTCTTCTCTTCTCTTCTCTTCTCTTCTCTTCTCTTCTCTTCTCTTCTCTTCTCTTCTCTTTTCTTTTCTCTTTTTTTCTTTTCTTTTCTTTTCAGAGAAGGGATTTCATTTTGTTTTCCAGGCTGGCTGTTACCCAGTGATCCTCCTGCATTAGCTTCCCAAAGTGCTGGGATTTGGAATCACAGGCATGAGCCACTGTGCCCGCTCCTATTTCAGTAGTTTAAAGGAAGTTGCTTATACCAGCTAATAAGACTTCATTGTAATCATCTCTTCTCTTGTGTTTATATACTGATAACACACTAGTAAAATTAAATGGGCTATGATGATTACATTAAAAAACATAGAATTATGAAAATAGGCAAAAATCATAAACTGAGGCCCTTTGAGAGTCAGTCTCTGAATATTTACCAGCACATCACTACTTAATACCTCTTTTCATAATTCTTTGTTCTAAAATAAACAAAATTTTGAAAAGCATTAAGATTACACAGGAAAAAAATGATGTAGTTTTGACAATTCCTTTTTGGATATACACTCAAAAACATAACTAGAAGGGGTCAAATAAGGACAACCGTTAAGCTTAAAACTAGTATTTTTTTTTAATTTCTGTAATTACATCTCATTCATAATATAATTTGAAATTTTCCCAGGGCATTTGTGCTAATTCTTTAACTATTCTTTGAAGTTCATAAAGAGAAGAACAAAGGATTATTGAATAAATAACACAGCAATTTTAATCCAAAGAATAATAAGATATCCTGTTAGCTTACCCATTGAGGAAATGTAACCTTGGAACTCATGTGATTTTTATCAAATCATTAATTAGGCCAAGTAGTTAAAACCCAGCATGTAGAAAACTTGTCCTTGTTGACTAAAGAATAAAAGAATGAATTACTTGAGGGATTTTATTTTGGATTAGTTTTTTTGAATAAAAGCATAAATCCAGATTAAAGTGTGTGGGTTTGATTGTTAACACTTTCATTTACTGAACACTGGAACATATAGCACTAGTCTACATAACTACTTTTGGAATTGGGCATGTTTGTAACACCTTAAGAAATAACTCTTGGGATTTTAGATTTCCTTTTAGGATATAAAGATCTGGCTACAGTGTCACTCTCAAAGAAAAAAGAAAAAAAAATGATACACACACACACACAAAAACAAAATTATCCCTGTGAGTTCACAACTTTCCCTTAATCCACTGAGAAGCTACAGAATCAAGTACACTAATGGACAGACAGGTTGTAGGGAGGCACTGTGGACACGTATGGGGAAAGTGTAGCTGGACACTCATATAAATAATTTCCCTAAAATAGTTAACAAATTGGTGGAGGTCAGCATTTGTTGATGAGAAAGTGTACAGCTCTCAAGATTCACATATATAGAAGGAATTTGTATCCTATTTAAATCATTACTCTGCTATTCAATCAGGTATGAACAAAAATCAGAGTCCTATAAAGCATCATCACTGAGCAGACCTAGAGAATAAAAACCGCAGCCATTGCGAGAGGAGCAAAACCCCCAGACTGGAAAATTCTCTCCTATTTTCTCTGTATAACAAAAACCGTTGGAGGAATAGCAGCAAATACTTTACCTTACTGGCAACAACCCATTGCAGCTAGAGGAAGGAAACTGAACAATGCTCTAGCACTGGAGGAAAGACCGGAAGAATGCTGGACCCAGAAGTAGAGGTAGGAAAGGGGAAAGCACACTGAGGGCATAATCCAGAGACACAGGGACAAAGTACTTACGTAAAAGTGAGGATTGGAAAACCAGACATCATCCCACTTTCTGCTACCGAGCACCAGATTAAAAGCATTAACTGAGTGTAATAGTGGAACTTTGCAGAAAGATTTGCAAGAGGATAGAAACAGATAGTCACTGAGGTGCAGAGCATAGAGAAGACATATATATAAAGGTCAGTAGTCATCGAGAAAACCTTCTGGCAAACAATCCCACATCCTAGCATAGGATAATGCTAGAGCAATTTGAAATCTGTGCAGCCCTAAGGGTAAACAGAACAACAAATATCAAACATGGGCCACCTCCTGAGAAAATTAACTCAAACTACCACAATAAGGGGCCAGCAGAAGTCAGGGTGCATTAAATGTACTTATCTCATTCTGTATTGTCCTACACAAAATGTCTGACTTTCATAAAAAATTTCAAGGTACATGGGAAGGCAGGAAAGATCAACATAGTGCTAAGCGACAAAACAATCAAGAACCCAGACAAATATGACATAGATACTAGAACTATAAGGATTTTTTAAAAACTGCATTATTTTAAATATAGAATTAAATATGACATATTAAAGACTCTAATAAAAATAGTCTACAGTGAGCAAGATTAGATAGGGAATTTCATCAGAGAAAAGTAAACTATAATAAAGGATTAAATGGAAATTCTGGATGTGTAAAACACTATAACAATGAAAAAAAATGATGAATAGGTGCATTAGTAAAGTCAACACAGCTGAAAAAATAGTCAGTTGACTTGAAGATAGGATAATAAAATTTATCCAATCGAGAGAAAGACAAATAAAAATAATTTTAAAAACACAAAACATCAGAGTGTTCTAGAGTTGTGAGACAATACCAAATAATCTCATATATGTTATGTGAATCT
This sequence comes from Avahi laniger, assembly GCA_963575035.1. Lineage (NCBI taxonomy): Eukaryota > Metazoa > Chordata > Mammalia > Primates > Indriidae > Avahi > Avahi laniger. Next base: position 6,699 of record CAUYSK010035473.1, read on the forward strand.
AAGATTGTGTGTGTTCATGAGAAAGAGAGAGAACGAGAGAGAGAGAAGGGAAAATAATAAAATGAGGGTGAGTTGGTTTCAACCTCTTGCTTATACCAACACAGTAAGTGATTAAGATTTCACTATTACTTTCATTTTGACTGTATGTTTATAATGTGCAACTTCAATGCCTGACTGACTTGGCTGCCTTTCCAGCCCATATGAGTTCCTGACAATTAATGAGCTCTAATAATTAAGACAGCATGACAGTAATATAAGAAATATCAAAATATATCAATAGAATATCACACATAGAACACAGACATATTCCCCTATATGCATGGCATACTGATTTTTAGCTAATAGAATAATGGCCTTTTTGTCCCCAGTTATTTAACCAAAAAAATAATCTAGTTTTTTCAAAGGTATTTTGTAGATGCAATTACTTAATGGGGTCTAATAATCATGATGGTGTGCAACATCCTATCCTCAGGATCAAGGTAAATTTTTATACATAATCGGGGTGAGTTTGGGGAAATCATTTGACAGGCATTAAAAGCAGAGGTGAGGCTTTCGTGAACAGGAAGAAACTCTACCTGTAGACATCAGATCAAGCTTTGTCGAAGAGTTCCAGTCTGCCTTTCCTGAAAGTCAGCCCTGTACAATTCAGACTTGCTCACCTAACCACCACTGTTGCATGTCTTGCAGTATTGTAATTCCTTGCAATAAATCTCTTGATGTATACCTTCTATTGGTTCTTCTAAGGTTGGACCCTGACTAATACAAGGGTGAAAGGAATACTTTTTCAATAAACAGCACTAGATCAACTTGATGTCTTTATAGAAAAAGTGATTTTTTTCACCTTTTCTTTATATCATACTTTAAAAAATAAAGCGTATTATAGATCTATGTATAAATGGCAGAACTACGAGGCTCCTAGAAAAAAAATAAGGGATTATTTTCATGATCTTGGAGTAGGCAAGGATTTCTTAGAAAGGACATAAAAGATACTAAACATGAAAGAAAAAGGATAAATTGGATTTTATCAAAAGGAAATATTTATTTTATTTTAATACATATTTTGAAAGCTATGGTTTTCAAAAGTCACCATTAACAAAGTAAAAACACAAGCAACAAAATAGGACAATTTATCCGTAATAGATACATCTGATGAAGAACACATGCAGAATGTGTAAAAAATTCTACAAATTATAATAAAGAATATAAAATTTGATAATAAATTAGCAAGTCTTCACATTGAACATTTATAAATGGCCCAATAAATACATGGAATAAAGCTCAATATTACTACTCAATATTAACCAAGACACTATTAAAACTAAAAATTATATGATTCTATTCCCTCCACAACTGCTAAAATAAAAACATTGTTTACACAAATCACGGTAAAGATACTGGGACTGTTAAAGCTGGGGTCAGTGGCAAGCACCTGTAGTCCCAGTTATTAGGGAGGCTGAGGTGGGAAGTATTGCTTGAGCCAGGAGTTTGAGGCTCTGGCACACAAGGTTTGCACCTGTGAATAACTGCTGCATGCTAGCCTGGGGAACACAGCAAGACCCCATCTCTTAAGAAAAAAGATACTGGGATTCTTTGCTGATGCTGTTAGGAGTGTTAAATGGTATAACCACTCCAGAAAACTTCTGGTAGCTTTTTTTATTTCTGCATATTATGGGGGTACAAACGTTTAGGTTACGTTGATCTTTCCCCCTCTACACCCTGTCAGAGCTCAAGGGTGTCCATCCCCCAAAAGGTGCTCACTGCACTCATTATGTATGTATATACCCATCCGCTCCTCCCCCCTCCCACCTACCGGACACCGAATAAATGTTATTCCTACATGTGCACTTAGGTGTTGATCAATGAAACCAATTTGCTGGTGAATACATGTGGTGCTTATGTTTCCATTCTTGGAATACTTCACTTAGTAGAATGGGTTCCAGCTCTATCCAAGAAAATACAAGAGGTGCTATATCACCATTGTTTCTTATGGCTGAATAGTACTCCATGGTATACATATACCACATTTTATTAATGCAGTCATAGATTGATGGGCACTTCGGTTGTTTCCACATCTTTACAATTGTGAATTGTGCTGCTATAAACGAAGATGAAAATATGCCCAATATATTATTCAGCGATTTTGTTTCTGGGTATTGACTCAAGACGAATGAATTCATGTGTTTATCAAGCAGAACTGTGTAAGAATTATCATAGCACTTTTGTTCATAATAAACAAATGTTTATTAACAGGGAAATTGATGTTAGAAATTTGTGATATATTCATTCAATGTAATAAAATATGCTGTAAAAGGAACAAATGATTGACATATTTACAACTTTGATGAATCTCAAAGTTACACACAATGATACATGACCTCATACTTCTTAGAATGTCTACTTTCAAAAAGATGAAAGTTAAGTGGTGGCAAAGATGTGGAGAAAAGGGAACCTTGGTATACTGTTGGTGGGAACATGAATTATTATAGCCATTTTGTAAAACTGCATGGAGTTCCTCAAAAAATTTAAAATAGAACCATCACGTAATCCGATAGTTTCACTTGTGGGTATATATCCAAAGGCAATGAAATCAGTATGTTGAAGAAAATATCATGTGCTGAATTGTAGATAAGTACAAAGAAAGAAGGGATCTTAGTGAGCTGGAACATCCATAGGATAACATGAAATCTGTGTTGTTCTTTAAAAGGTGTATAAGGTAAAGAGCTTGGTTGAAGGGATAGCAGGGGGTTAAGTTTTATAATACAACAAATATATTCACTGGAGAGACAGAGAAACCATTTTCTAGAGGAGAGATTTCTTATTGCAGTTTAAAAGATATTACAGAAAATGGAACTTGTTATGGGGAATCCTATAAAGTGAGCAAAATTGTTTGACTCTGATAATTGATAGAGCAAATTTTTGAATAGTAAATAATCGGGGTGAATATTATCTTGAATAAAATTACTGCAGATATGCATATTCGATTGATGAATAGAGAGCCAATAGTGGGAAAATTGTAAAATCTAAAAGAAATCATTGTGAATACCAGTCTGAAACCAGAAACGTGGCATAAAATAGATAGCATCTCTAAATATTTTGAGGAAATCAATTTATGTACATATCTGAGAAACTTTTAGAGCAAAGAGTATTCTCTTGTATGGCTACAGACCAAAAAAAAAAGAAAAGAAAACCAGATTTTGACATATATACCATATACCAGAAGTAAAACATTGAGTAATCTGGTCTCATGCCTTTTTTAATAGATTATCTTAATTTTGAATACAAGGCTTATCTAGAAACTGCCAATTGTCTTAGGAGGACAGAGTTCTATTAATCCAAAAATATTTCATGAAAATATAAACTTTTTTCAAATTAATATAGATAAAAAAATGGAAGGAGGAAAAAACAAATCATATGTTTATGTTCTTTCCTTAAATTTGCTTTATTTATAATGATGTACAAAATGTTGAAATTTCTAGAATATCCTTTTAACATCATCTTTCTTAATTTTAAACAATGTCCTACATATGAATTTGAACATAGAAGCATTATTTGGCATAAGGATGAAAAAAAGGAACATACTAATATCAAACTCTAACAAAAATATCTTAACATATTTTTATATAGGACTTATTTTTAATGACCTCATTGTACTGTTAGTGATGTACAAACGTATCAGTACTCAGCAACGTGGGTAGAACTGGAAGTCATTGTATAAAGCAAAATAAGCCAGATACAGAAAGACAATTATCTCATGTTCTGTTAGAGGTACCAAAATACAGTGAGCAAAAAAAAAAATAAATTCTAGTATTCAATAGTATAGGAGGAAAATTATAGTTAACCATAATTTATTGTACATTTAAAAATAGCTGGAATAGAAGATTTGCAATGTTCTCAACCCAAAGAAAAGGTAAATGTTTGAGTTGGTAGATATCCCAAATACCCTAATTTGTTGATTACACAGTGTACACAAGTATCAAAATATCGCATGTACTCCCAAAATATGTACAACTATTATACATTAGTAAAAATAAAATTTTGGAAGTTTATCAACAAATATTTTTCGAGCTTGACAAATATGTCCCAATTGTATGGTAGAATATGTTCTAGATATGCATTTCCATTTGCTGACCTTAATTTTAAAGGAAAATTAGATATTTACTGAAAGCCTCATTTTCTGGCTGACTTCCCCATACTAGTTTTTATAGCCTCAGGTTGAATATCATTTAACCGAACCATGTGTGTTTGCTTAGCTAATTTAAACAACAATACTGTGTGAAGAGTGATCCATAATTTTTCATTAAAATGAAACACTTCAAAGACTACTAGTGGCAAATTTAAAGTAAAAAACAATCACCTGCTAAATTGTATAATGAACTTTTGGAAAACATAGAAAATGATGGTCACAAGCAAAGAACTGTTCATGTAGTCATATTGACAATAACTATGAAATCAAGACTATTCGGTCACTGAATATTTAGTTTGCCTGGGGAGGATGATTAACTCGGGGTATTTTTAAATTTTGATTTGTAATTTTCTTGGTTTGTTGTGAGAACTGTTTCAATAATCTAAAATAGATTTATAGAATTATATGCCATTTTAATTGTAATTATAATCATATTGAAATACTCAAGACAGAGGAAATGCAGATATTTATGCATGCCATTTTTTTTCTTTTTTTTCCTTTTTCTGTAGCATCTCATGCTCTATGTATGCAATATTTTAAGACCTACTCAAATATGCGTTTAGAAGTAAGAATGGAGGGAAAAGCTTACAACAGAGAATCCGATGTGCACTTGGTGTAAATGGAGTCGTCACTTCATTATTCCGACAGCATTATAGACTTCCCTTTTCAGTATTGTTTTGTATTAAATGTCTTCTACAAAGAATAAGAGGAATAGGTTTACATTTTTCCAGTAATAAATGTGTAATAATACTTTTGATGTGGCTGTTAAAAATAGGTAAATTGGCCTTATATTTTATATTGCAGCAATTTCACTGAACAATTTTAAACAAGTAAGGAGATTTTCTTATTCCCTTATCAAAAATTAGAGATAATAAATGCAGGGCCGGTATAGTGGCTTCAATGACTCCATGCCTGCTCTCTATCCTTATATACTGTATATCTCTGTATGTTTTCTCTGTTGTTCATAGTGTGTATTTTCTTCAATCTTGCAAGATAACTGCTGTGCTTTAGTCATCGTGTTTTCATTATAGGTGAGCAGAAAGGGAGAGGAGCAAAAGGCCAAGGACATCATGTATATGCTAGTCTTTTTTCAATAATAATTAAAAAGAAAGATTAGTGGCAGCATATCCAGCAGGCTTCCATTTACACAGCACTCGTTGGAACAGCTATGAACAAAATTGGCTCTCTGTTTATAAGGGAAACATAGACCCTGAATATTGGCTAGGCAGTGTTTTTCACAATGTGCAAAGGAGTAAAATAATACAGTCTCCCCATGCCCTTTCTTCTTATGAAATACATCACTGTAATAACAGTCATTATAACATTATATTTTTAAATATAATATATAAAACCTGGATACCTGTCTAGTCGGATTTTGAATTAGATTGTATTCTGATTGTAGCCTTATGGGGCACTCTGCACATTTCCACTGTAATTTTTTGAAGAGGAAAAACTGAATTTTATACAACATATTGCCAATGAAATCAGTTTTAAAATTACGTTTTTGATACCTCTTTATTGATATAAAAAGTATTACAGTTGCTATGACTACTAAAATTTTGCCCCATTTCATTTTTCTACCCCTCATTGATATCACATGGAATATATTCAGCTCACAAATTTCTACCATGTGTCCTGTGTCTTAGTGAATTCAATCTGTTTCCTTATCAGAATTTTTATTTTCTAATGAGGGACATATACCTCTAAAACTTAAGTGAAAAATATTTTCCAACTAATTACATCTTCCTTCAAGAAAAATAGATATTCAAAATTTTCCAACAATGTTAGATGAAAAATACACTATCTGCTGTTTTTTTGTTTCATTTGAGCATTTATGCAAGCTCAGTCAAAATCTATATTCATTCTCTTTTCCCTACTGAATTAGCCATTATTGTGATATACCTGAAGCTATCATTGTTGGATTTTGTATAGCCATGTTCATAATTTTTGTAGGAGATTTTTCTATGGGAAACATTTGTCTTCCCAAATCACATACAGACCCATCTGACATCATAATGATTGTATCTATCAAAATTTAAAATTTTGTGATGGTTATTTTATCTCTCACTGTTCCAAATGTACTGGAGTTGATTAATGAGTCTGACAATTACATTGTGGTATCTGCAGTGAGAGGCGAATACCCATAATCAAGATAAAATAAAGGAGATGAGACTTTCTCTGGTGGAAGCTCCAAAATGGCCTTGTCTTATTTGAGGGATTCTATATTAACTTACACTTTGTGGACTCTCACATATGGTAAATGCAACTTTGGAATGTTTACTTCTGTTACTCATTTCTATTCTGGTATCTATAGGTGTATCCTCATTAATCAATTCATCCCTGGAGTGTTCCTTTTGTTTCTGCTTTTGTTCCTTGATTCTGTTGATTATAAAATAGTGAGTCATTAGTAGATTTCTTTATTTCTTGATAAAATTTGAGGCTTTATCTAAAAAACTTCAACAGCCAATGACTAGATCAGTTGTCTCCACATTTCCAAGCTATAATCTATTTTCTCCTAGTGTTTCAAATGGAATTTTGTTAGAAATGTAGAGTCTTAAACATCACCCATAACCTACTGAATCAGAACCTTTATTTTGAGATCATTCTAAGTAATCATATGTGCATTACAATTTGAGAAGCACTGAGTGCTAGAAAAGTCCTTTCAATGTGCACTCTCAGTGAAAACATATTTCTCCTTGTTGATGAGGAGTTACACATTGCATTTATAAATTTCGTTAATTCTCTACCTTGAAAGTAAATCGTTTTGGGTAATTTTGAAATATAGCAGAGTGATAAAAGTTATGTTGGTTCTGAGTAAAATAATGAAGCCACCACTGACAGTCTTTTGTGGGTGATATTTCCCAAATCACGAGTCTTGTACCATTTTAGTAGTACACAGGAAAGACTAATAAAATTCCTTAACTTAAGTCCCTCTAGCAAGTATCACATGTTTTTGGTAACAAATAGATGTCAACAGCTATTCCAGCACCATTGTGATTATAATTTCCACAATAGCAGCCACCAAGTCTCTAAGGTATCTAATGACTAACTGGGTAGAAGTGGAACATCTATGTAGACAATTGTGTATACTATTGACCATGTCTCTCTGTCAACAAATGACTTTAATTTATTAAGAAACTCGTTATGCATAGATTAGTTTACTAATTATCTTCCCGTAGCAACTCTATTTGGCTATTTCTTGGGCTTCCTCAATATAGTGAATGCTCATACAATACATCGATTGGCTTTTCAGTTTGATATACTTAGTTTCCAACCACTCATCTCTGAATTATACTCTTAGTGCCATCATTTCTCCTTGGTTTGAGAAGTTATTGAATGTATGATAATAACATATATTTTACTATAAACTTTCATTTGTGTCATGCATCTTGAAGTCAGATCACACAGGGAAAGTTACATCAGGCTACCATCTTAATTAGTACAATCCAACTGAAATATAATTAAACCAAAAATGTAATTTAAAATTTGCTAGTAGCTATGTGAAAAATCTAAAAAAAGTAAAATTCATTTTAGTATTTTTTATTAAACCTCATATATCCAAAATATTATCTTTCAAAATGTAATCACTATATAATTATGAAGATAGTTTGTATACATTTTTTGTGCTGTCTTCAAATTTCACTTGAACACAGCTCAATTCAGACTAGTTACATTTTTTATTTCAAAATATCATGAGTGTACAAATGTTTTGGTTACATGAATTGCTTTTGTACTATTTGAGTCAAAATTATAAGTGTGTCCATCATTCAGATAGTGTACATTGTACCCCTTAGGTGTGATTTCATCCATCTATTCCTTCTCCCTCCCTCCTGATTTCTGTTGAGTTTTTCTTCCATCTGTGCACATGAGTGTTGATCAGTTAGTTTCAATTTAATAATGAGTACATGTGGTGTTTGTTTGTCCATTCTTGTGATAATTCATTTAGGAGAATTGTCTCCAGTTCCATCCAGATTGTTACAAAGGTATTAATTATCAGTGTTTTAATGGCTGAATAGTACTCTATGGTGTACATATTCCACATTTTATTAACACACTCATGAATTGATGGACACTTGGGCTGATTCCACATCTTTGTAATTGTTAATTGTGCTACAATAAACATTCAGGTGCAAGTGTCTTTTAAAATGACGTTTTTTCCTTTGGCTATATACCCAGTGGTGGGATTGTTGTATCAAATGGTAGGTCTACTTTAGTTCTTTGAAGAAACTCCATACTGTTTTCCATAGAGGTTGTGCTAGTTTGCAGTCCCACAAACAGTGTACAAATGTTCCTCTCTCTCCGCATCCACGTCAGCATCTATTATTTTGGGACAACAATATGCACTGGGAAAAGAATCTCTATTCATTAAAAGGTTCTGGGAAAATTGGATAGTCACATGTAGAAAATTGAAACAGGATCCATATCTCTCACCACTCACAAAAATTAATTCAAGATAGATAACAGACTTAAACTTAAGACACAAAACCATAAGAATTGTACAAGAAAATGTTGGAAAAACTCCTCTAGATATCAGCGAAGGCAAAGAATTTATGAGGAAGAGCCCAATGGCAATCACAGAAACAACAAAAATAAATAAATGGGATTTAATTAAATTAAAAAGCTGTTACACAGCCAAGGGGGAAAAAAAAAGCAAATAAACAAAGCAAATATACAACCTACAGAGTGAGAGAAAATATTTGTATGCTATACATTCGATAAAGGGCTAATAATCATTATATACAAATAACTCAAGCAAATCAGCAAGAAAAAATCAAACAATCCCATTAAAAGTGGTGAAAATACATGAACAGAAGCTTCTCAAAAGAAGATAGACTATTGGCCAATAAACATATGAAAAGATGAAAATGTTCAACGTCACTAATCATCAGGGAAATGCAAATAAAAACCACTATGAGATATCACTTAACCCCAGTGAGAATGGCTTTTATCAGACTAGTTACATTTTAAATATCTAATAACCACATATAGCTAGAACTTAATATATTGGGTACCATAGCCTTGATTAATGATAAAATTCTAGTTAATTACAACATGTTAGTCCCAACATTCAAAATGAAATGCCCCAAAGTGTTACTCTTTTGAAGCTGATTTTCCTCGGCATTGTAGAAAATTAAATGGAAAATTCTCAATGTCACAAAAAGCCTAGAAAACTATTGCAGATCATTAGTGTGTTGAGTTTTGAAAGGATGACAGGCACAGTGAGAAACCAGTTATCATCTTGTCCCTTTTGGAAAATTCCTCTCTAGCCTTCTGTTCTCTTAAAGTTTTACTGCTACAGGAGTGGAACATACAAACATGTACCCTACTTTCATTCCACACAGTACTTTAAACATCCCTCCTCTCTTGTTCTCTTTCTCCTGCTCTGGCTACAAGCTGCTCTAATAGAAGTGTCTTCTGAAAGTTCAGACTTTTAATGCTGCCTTCCATGAACACCCATCTGACAATTTAATCCATTTCTTGTTATTTCTGTTTCTGTCTAATTTTGTCATAAGGAATTATGGTAGAGAAAAACTTCAAATAACATGGCCTTTTAAAAAATTCTCTCAAGTAACTAATTATTTCTTTTTTATGAGATATCTCAATTATTTTCTCAGCCTAATTGGAGAAAGTATAACAACAGTAATGATTTTAAAGGAGATAATTTTCTTTTAAAATGTAGCTATTCTAAGTTTTTGAGAGCAAAAAGTCTAGATTAATAAAATGCCATTCAGTCCAGATATGTTTCATAGTGAATTAAAATCATTGCCTCCATTACCATAAAATTTAAAGTTTAAAATTGACACAATTTTCCTATTTTAATAACAGCAATTGAATTCTCAGTCAAATGAAAAGCAAAATTAAATGATAATCTGTGGTGCTCTGGGAAGTAGATTTTTATAAAATCTACTAAATTGCATAACCCTAAACTTATGTGTTTAACTCTTTTCTCTGAAAAGTGGAAATTTTATTTTTCATATCATAGTCTTTATCTGATAGACCTAAGTTTATTTCCAATTTAGAATCAATACCAATACAGCTATTTTTTAAAATTTTGAATAAAAATAATTAATAAATCTGACCAAACCAAATAATATTATACTAGATCTGGAGCTTGTATTCTCCTTAAATTAGCATTTTTCTTATCTTAGTCAATCAGAATTAATTGTATAATGCACTTATCACAACCTACCAGCACAACCTACCGACATTCACCTTCAACCGAGAGAATGAGGGTACAAAAGTAACAGACTTTATAAACTCCATGTATGCACTTTCACATCCCCCAATCAATATTATGTACTTCTCAATATTTATTTCTTTTTAGATATGATTAAATAACTAAAGAATAAATTATTTCCCCAAAATACTTATGCATACATAAAACATACAGAAATATACATTCCTTATAGCTCATTTAAGCAGTCCTATGTCTTTAGCTTGCATATTTCTATAAAATAAGAGAAAGTGATATTTCCTAGACTATTGAAAAGGGATTTATTCAGGACAAAAAAAAAAGATATGTCTTTCACAGTGATATTCTATTGTAATATAGAGGTAGATTCAAAATATTGTTTTTCTCAACCTGAAAATCAATGGTTTAGACTAATGTGCTTTAAAAAAATTCTTAATTCTTTAATTCATTGTTAGAGAAAAGCTTCTTTTATTTCCATTCTCATTTGAAATTTAATTTAGCTCACTAGACATGACCAGTATTATACAAATTAAAGAATATGCTATAAATAAGAATGGAGGAGAGATATAATAATGTGTTGAAATCTGAGGAATTCAAAGAAATTATTTTATGTGAACATTTTAAATATTTTGAAAGGACATTGAAATTTTAATCAAAACACCGCATTTTTAATGCATTGGCTATGAATTAAACATTAGATGTTATCAGTTGAACAAACAAAATGAAAGCAAAAAATTTCTTGATGACTCAAAATCACTAAAATTGTAGAAGCTCATTTACTTTGTATCCTATGAGTAAATATTATTGTCTATATTACACAGACAAGGAAATTTAGGATCAGCATCATTAAGAAATATGTCCATTCATATTGCTAGTAGCCCAATAAGTTCAATGACTTATTGATTATGCTAGTGGTTTTCTTACTGCTGTATTATAATGGAATAAACTTCTCTTTTATATTCCTGAATGAATTATCTATGAATGTTTTGGAAAAAAATAATTTCATCTATAGAAGGTCACAGCATGTCAATGATTAAGCTTGGGCTGGAAATATAAAGGTAAATAAGACTTTGCTCTGGTTTTGAGGGAAAAAGAGTAGACAACCCTAAGTCAATGTGACTAGTTCTAAGCCGGAGTAAATATAGAGAAATAAAGGGCTTCAGTCTTGGGAAGGACAGGAAGTGGTTGGTCAGGGAAAATTTACCTGAAGTTAAGATTTCTTAGCTGGAATTGGCAAGGGATTCCAAAATCCTAAGACAGAAAGGAGTATGAAAGTTCTGATTAGAAGTGGTTAAGAAGGCTGGAGCAGTATATGGAAAGTAGCTAACAATATGAGAGGAGATGGGAGATATCAGTGCAAAATAAAAGGATAATGCACAATATGCTACTAAGTAAAATAAAAAAAAGAAATTATATAATTTTGACTGAGGAAAAAATAATTACCATGTGATAAATAGAATATTGCCTTAAATATTTTTCTACAGAAATATATGTAATAATATCCTTCCTTCTAGCCTGTCAGTGAAATCACTTATCCCAGACAAATATGATATATATTATTGTTTCTAAAGTTGCAATAAAAATAGTTCATTCTGTTTCTCCCTATGCATGTACTTCTCACATGATGTGCATTTTGATTCCAGAGATAGAGAATTTTTCGACAACTCCTATGTGAGCCTAAATCATGAATAGCTTATCTTCATTATTCACGTAAACAAATGTGGGAAGAAGTCACTATTTGCAGAGATATACCTTTTTTTTCCTTTACATATTTCTTAGCAATAGACAGCCCGATCCTATTTAATGAAGTTATTTTATTGAATCATTATACATTTTAAACAATTTTATTTAATTTTATTTTTATTTTTTTTTTATTTCAGGGTATTAAGAGGGTACGAACATTATGGTTACACTTTATGTCTTTGCCTCACCAAAGTGCTGGTTAAAGGCATGCCCTTCCCCCCTACAGTGCTCCCCGTGTCCTTTAGTTGTGGATTTACCCCCTCCAAATCCCCCTAATCCCTGGAGAATATTTCTGCCATGTGATCACCCTAGTGTTGATCAGTTAGTACCAATTTGATGGCGAGTACAAGTGGAGCCCATTCTTCCACTCTAGTGGTGCCTCACTTTGGATAATGGGCTTAAGTTTAATCCAGGAAAGTATAAAAGGTGCTAGATCACTGTCATTTCTTATGATTGAGTAATATTCCATTGCATACATATACCAAATTTTAATAATGCCCTCATGGATTGATGGGCACTTGGGTTATTTCCACATCCTTGCAATAGTGAATTGTGCTGCCATAAACATTTGGGTGCAGATGTCTTTATCATAGAATGTTTTGTGCTCTTTTGGGTAGATGCCTAATAGTGCTATTGCTGGATCAAATGGTATTTCTATTTTTAGCTCTCTGAGGTATCTCCAAATTCTTTTCCACAGAAGTTGCCCTAATTTGCAGTCCTACCAGCAGTATAAGAGTGTTCCTGTCTCTCCACATCCTCGTCAGCATTTGATGTTTTGTGAATTTTTTGATAGAGGCCAATCTCACTGGAGTTAGGAGATATCTCATTGTGGTTTTGATTTGCATTTCTCTAATAATTAGAGATGTTGAGCATTTTTTTATATGTTTGCTGGCCATTATTCTGTCTTCTTTTGAAAAGTTTCTGTTCATTTCCTTTGCCCATTTATTGATGGGGTTGTTTGATTTTTTCTTGTTGATTTTTTTGAGTTCTAGATAGATTCTGGTTATCAGCCCTTTATCAGATGTGTAGAGAGCAAATATTTT
>CAUYSK010035475.1:0-17354 GCA_963575035.1 Avahi laniger
GAGACGTGCAGAATGGGGACAATCCGCTCCCTGCCCAGGGGTTTTAAGCCACTGTTTAAACTTGCTCGCGGATCCGTAGCTCAGGCAGGGCCCAGCGAACAGTTTGTCTCCATTCTGGGAGCATAAGCTGAGACGTCTGAAGGCTGCCTGGGGAGACTCAGTGTCTGAGCACTAGAATCTTCTGAAGACGTGTAATCTGCCGTACACACCTGGCAGGTGACGCTCGCACCGGCTGGGACCTCGGCGCAGGCTGCCATCTGAACACCTGCGCCAATTTCTCTAGACGCGGGGACCCAGGATGACCGGGCAGAAGCTGTGTACATTTCACGACCTAACCTTGGAGTCATTTGGCATCTCTTCCGCCCTTAGCGTCACAGAGAGGGAGCACAGGTCCTGCCCTTCGGTGGGAGGCGAGCCAGCATCACTTGAGACGGCTGAGCTTGTCGCTGGCTGGACGACAACAGTCTTCCAAGAGTGGAACTGGCAGGGAGTGGAGGCACATGCTGCTTGTTTGATAATAAGAATTAAGGAAAGTCAGAGTTGTATTTTTTCACTTTATACAGTTTTCGAAAGCTGGAATATCGGAAGTGGGTAGGGGTGAAGAAATGGCATTGTAAGAGAAAACAGAAGTAGAATTTTCTTTAAAAGAAGATTTTATTAATTTGGGACACACTGTAAAATGAAGAACCCAAACTATGTATTTATTTTATTTTATTTGAACTTTTACAGACAGGGTCTCACTATGTTGCCCAGGCTGGTCTTCAACTCCTGGGCTCAAGTGATCCTCCTACCTCAGCTTCCCTAGTAGCTGGAATGGCTCAAGCTTTTTTTATACCAGAGGTTGAAGTCTTCCTTAGAAAGGCTTTCCCTACTTCAAGAATATTCACCTATGATTTCTAGTATTTTTAAGGTTTAATTTTTGATACATCTGGAGATGATTTTGATGAAGAGGGGGATTGGGGTTCAGATTGCTTTTTGTCCAAGTTGGAACATCTGTTTATTAAATAATCTTTTCCTCATTGATTTGTAATTTTATCGTATACAAAGTTCCTACATATTTTGGGTTCTACTGGTGGACTCGATTACTCACTTTTACCTACTTTCTTATCCTACCAAGATAATGCCCCAAGTCACGAGCTCTGGAGCTAGACAGAGCTGGGTGTAAACGCAGAAGCAGCTTAGCCATGGCCTACCTGAACTCTTCAGGGCTCACTTTCCTTCTCTGTAAATAGAGAAGGGACATCTCATACCTCGCTGGGTTATTCTCAAGACTAAATGACTTAACATGTTGCACGAAATCGTTCGGGACGGTTCCCGGCCCCCACGCAGGCTGGGTTCTCTGGGAGGCCACTGCGAGGGAGAGACGGGTGCAGGGTGCTGCTTTGGCGGTGCCCTGAGGTCGGCAACGCGGCGGGGCGGGCAGGGACAGGGCTGGGCGGCCTCAGCCAACCTCACACGGCCCTTCTGCGCGGCCCCGGGCTTTTATGTGCCCAGCTCCATTAGTGTTGCACGGGGCCACCGTGGACATGGGCGCGGCCTGGGGGCGGTGGCTCTCTGCAGCGAAGGGGCCGACAGCGAGATGCGCTCCCAGCAGACACATCCGTCGTCAGAGGGACCCTGGCCGCACACCACGTTGCTCACCACGCACCTCGTTAAAAACTCGTGATTTTTTCCTCTTCCTTATTTTCAACTCTTTGAGTGAAGAGCAGTCCAGCAGGGCTCCACGCTGGAAGGCTCCTTGTCCCAGGCCCTCTGGTACACGGACATGTCGGTACTCGGCGCGTCGCGGAGCAGACACTGGGGAGGCGAGGGCTGCGCGAGGCAGAGGACGGTGACGCGACGCAGTCGCGACGGGATGGGCCGGGCGAGGGTTTCACGGACCCAAAGCTTTCGTCTTAGGGGAAAACACCTTTCTTTCGATAATTTTTTTTGTTCATTTCTAGATCAAAAAATTGACTCTAAAGAAAACGTGCATGTGCTAATAACCAGGCTCTGGAATGATCCCCTGGTCATACGGCATCACCGTAGAAAGGTATTTGCAGAGATCAAACAAGGTGAGGTCGTCAATTTGCTTTTCCTTTTATTATAAAAGTAAAATAAAAATAGCATTTATAAATCCAACATTTTTCCTTTAAAGTTTTGATCTAAAAAACATATTTACAATAGCAAAATGCAGAAAAAGAGGAAAATACCATTTTCAGCACTGATTGTAACCATGTTTAAATAGCGACAGGTACATGTTCTCTTTTTTCAAATCACAGAGATAACCACCTTAGAAAAAGCAGTGAGCCTTTTTTATTGCACGCCGAGTGACTCTCATTTTAAAATATCCCTTCTCTTACTCTTGAGCTGAATGCTGTGGATGGCTGGAGAGGACACAGAGTGGGGACAGTGACACCTTTTAATGACAGCGGGAGGCAGCAGGGGCCGCAGCAACGACAACAGAAGCAACGTGATCCAGGAGCAGCCAGCAAAGCGCCGTCAGCCAGGCCCTCCCCGGCGACTGCCGGGTGCTGTCTGCAAGAGAACCGGACTAAAACTCAGTTGTGGCCGGGAAAGGAAGCCGAGGGTGAAAGGCCTTGAACTAGATCGAGCACGGCCGAGGCGGGCGCTTTTCCTCCGAGCACCTCTGGACGCACTTGGCCGCCTTCCTCCGGGCACGCGGCGGGGTCTCGGGGCTTTGGTTCAGGCGGCGAGGACGCCACCAGCAGGCTAGATCTCGCCTTCGACAGGTCCCTCCTGCCCGTAATCGGGGGGTGTTTTGCTAAGAGTTAGCAGTGGGCTGCCGCTGGTCAGAGACTCCATGAAGCTGAGTTTGCGGAAGGACGTCTCCACGCCGCTGTCGCAGACGCTGTCGTTGTCCCGGAGCTCGTCTGCAGGGGGGAAAGCAGAAACTCACTGGGGGCCCGGCCGGGACAAGGCGAAGCTTTGCTCTCTCACGCCTTCTGCTCCCGCCGGGCTCCGAGTTTGGCTCTAAAAGGCCTGTGAACCACTCTGGGCGCCTCTCGCCACGGGCTGCCACCAGCCACCGCGGCCCCCGACGCTGCCCCGTGATGACTGCTCACCGCGGGGGCCAGGCAGGAGACGCTGTCTACATGCAAACTGAGGACGTCAGATTTAGCCAGATGCTTTTGCATTTTTCTCTTGCGATCCTGTGTTTATGGGAATCCTTTCTGAGTTCCCTTGACGCGGTGTACCTTTTTCCCCTTAGAAATCAGCTGTATTTTCCCAACCACTCTATTACTTATTTTATAACTGCAGAAACTGCTGAACCTAGGCGGAAGAAATTGGTAGCAGGAGGAACTAAAGATGAGGTCTCTCTCTGGGCCTCCTGTGCTATTGGACAGCACACATTGCCTTGAAAACATTTTTGGTAGCAAAAATGTAAGGTGAGTTTGAAGAAAATGAGTCTATGGTGGAAAGTTAGGTTGAATACTCCTTACTGAGAAGCATCCTTAGGGATCTGCCCAATGCGAACTATTTCCTATACAGGGAGAATGACCGAGGAAACAGATGTCTAATAAACATTAATCAAAATGCTACCTTATGTACCAAATTCTAATATTAGAATATTAAGACTTTAATGGCAGTGGCGTGGCTATCATCTTGGTATTGATTGATTTATTGAATCAACCCATCTTTATTTGGTATTATTATGTGCTAGGAACAGTGATGTATTTTAAAAATAACTACAAATTAAGGGCTTAGCGCTTAGGTATTTACTTTCTAAGTAAATGTCTCCTTTGAATATTTGTGCAGAAGGAGCCTGGGTTGTTTTGCCGGTGGATACATTATTCCTTTCTAAAGCGTGCGCAAGGACAGCTGCCCTCGCTCTCTTAGGAAGGCCCCTGGCAAGGTGACACGGGTGCTGAAACTGAAAGGCAGGAACAGAGCCAGCCTGTGAAGAGCTTTCTAGGGAAGGGGAAGAGAAGGTTCAAAGTCCCTGAGGCTGCATCAGACTCTTGTGCTGGGGGAGGGGAGGGCAGGGACAGCGGGGAGACAGAGTGTACCCAAGTGATGTTTTAAAAGAGAATGGTGGCCGGGCGCGGTGGCTCACGCCTGTAATCCTAGCTCTCTGGGAGGCCGAGGCGGGCGGATTGTTTGAGCTCAAGAGTTCGAGATCAGCCTGAGCAAGAGTGAAACCCCATCTCTATTAAAATTAGAAAGAAATTAATTGGACAACTAAAAATATATAGAAAAAATTAGCCACGCATGGTGGCGCATGCCTGTAGTCCCAGCTACTCGGGAGGCTGAGGCAGGAGGATTGCTTGAGCCCAGGAGTCTGAGGTTGCTGTGAGCTAGGATGACGCCATGGCACTCTAGCCCGGGCAACAGAGTGAGACTCTGTCTCAAAAAAAAAAAAAAAAAAAAGAATTGGGGGGCCGGGCGCGGTGGCTCATGCCTGTGATCCTAGCACTCTGGGAGGCTGGGGTGGGAGGATACCCTGAAGTCAAGAGTTTGAGACCTGCCTGAGCAAGATCGAGACGCCTTCTCTACTAAAAAATAAAAAAAGTTAGCCAGGTGTACTGGCGCACATCTGTAGTCCCAGCTACACAGGAGGCTGAGGCAGGAGGATCGCTTGAGCCCAGGAGTTGGAGGCTGCTGTGAGCGAGGCTGACGCCACGGCACTCTAGCCGGGTGACAGAGCAAGACTCTGTCTCAAAAAAAAAAAAGAGAGAATGGCTAAAGCAGGCACATGGCCGGGCGCACAGTATGGGCTCAATAAGGGCTTGCTGAATAAATGAAAAGCAGTGGGGAGCAAACAGCAGGAGTAACGCAGCCTCCATTAAGTGTTAAGAAGAACGGTACCGTCTGCTGGGCAGAGCGGCTGGAGGGAGGTGGACAGAAAGGAGGACCCTGGTTGGGAGGCGCTGAGGGGCTGGGCGGGGAGCGGGGCGGACTGAACGTGGGTGGCCGTCACGAGAGGGGGACGCTTGGTGGATCAGGTGGGTGGCGATGAGCGCCCGAGGGCACTGGTGGTGATCCCGAGGCTGCGTCTTAACTTCTGGAGCAGGGCTGCGCGCCTGCCGGGTGTGGCCACTTGGGGTCTGGGGGCACCAGGAGCTCCGCGAAGAAGCGAGAAGGGCGCAGGACTGCCGGGACGGCCGCGGGGGCCACGCGGGGAGCCGGGCTGGAGCAGGAGGGAGGCGTCCGCTGCGGCGGAGGCTGCGGCATTCGAGAAGGCGAGGATGGCGACCGGATCCCGCAGCACGGAAGCCGGTCACCGACCAGAGCGGGCCGGTGTGCGGTGGGGATGGACCCCGGCCGCGGGGGGTCGAGGCGAGGGCCAAGGTGAAGAGGCGGAAAGGCCAACTCTGAAAACCCTTCTGGGAAGATCTGCCGTGCAAATTCCACTGCCGGGCTTTTCTTTCCTTGCGATCCTTGCCTGGGCCCCTCCTGCCCTGCGACCTCCCCCCATACATCACCCGTAGCAGTCAGCGCGCCAGGCTGCAAAGTGGCTCAGCACCTGCCTCACCGAAGTTAACGCTGCTGCAGCCGTGCCCGCCTCCTCGAGCAGAGTGTGCAAAAGACTGCAGTGCTCTCTGCGTGGTGCTCAGAATTTGGGGAGAGCAAATTCCCCTCTGGGCCTTGCCAAAGTCTCTGTGTGTCTCTCGGTCTGTTCCCGGTCAGCCCTGCCGTACCAGGGGGGCAGCGACACTGGTCTGTGGCTGGAGGGCAAGTGGGACCAGGGCTTTGTTCGCTCTGTTCTGCTTCTGAAGGTGAGGAAACCCCAGCGCGACCGCTGAGTGACTCGCGGGAGGGGGAGGGCGGGCCGGCAGGCTGGAGGGCACAGAGATGAGGGAGTTCTAGCAGCTTCCACGTTTCCCATGGCGTGTGAGGCGAGGGCAGCGTGTGAGTTGGGAGAGGGAAGCAGTGTCGGGGCTCAGGCAGAGAAAGCGTGAAACGGTCGTTCAGAGCTGTGGTCCCCAACCCCCGGCTGCGGCCTGTCGCTGGCCCGTGGCCTGTTAGGGGCTGGGCTGTCCGTCACCACCCGAGCCCCAGCCCTGGTCCGCGGAAACATTGCCTTCCAGGGAACTCAGGACGCTGGTCGCACGGCAGGAGGCGGGCTGCGGCCAGCAGGGGCAGCGCCGCGTGTACCCAGAGCCGTCCCCAGTGCCAGCCTCGTCCCTGAGCTCCGCCCTCCCCCTTCCCGCCACCTGTCTGCGGAAAAACTGTCCTCCAGGAAACCAGTCCTTGGTGCCAAAAAGGTTGGGGACCGCTGCTTAGAGAGTGGGGGGGTAAAGTTACAGGACATACAGGGTTACTGGGCGGTGTCTAGAGTCCACTTCGTACGGTTTTGTGTTTCTTTGGTGGGTGGCGCGTGGCGCCATCAGTGGCGGGAGACAAGGCCGCGGGCACGAGGGGGGGCGGGGGAGCCGAGGGCGGCGTGGGGGAGAGTCGGGGCGTCGGTCTGCAGCCGGGTCCTAGCTCCAGCTCTGCACACCTCAGGCTGGGCATCTCTCTCTCTCCCTCCCGAAATTTAAGAAGTGAGAGGAATAACATTCACCTTAACCTCCGCGTCGCGTCGAGTCTAGCACCGATCGCGTTCTCTAGTGCTCCTTCAGCAACTCGCGTTAATGGGGGTCAACCTGCCTTTCCGTGGGAACAGCCCCCGCGTGCGAACGGCAGTGTCAGGAGGGACAGGAGGTGAGCAGGTGAGGGCACAGGAGAGGCATCGAGAAGATGACGCGGGGAAGGGCACTGCCACGGCGCCCCGAGGGAGCTGAGGACACCAGCCCGGGGAAGCGGAGACGTCGCCACCGCGTTTTCTGTCTTTCTTCCTTACCTAGTTGCTGCCTTGTGCAGGAAGGCGAGAGAGGCAGCGAGGGGGCCTGCGCGGGGGTCTTCCCTGGGCCGGGGGCCGCCTGGATCACGTCGATTGCTTCCGTGTAGCCCATCTGCCTCAGCGCCTCCACCAGCTCCCTGACCGTCCCCCCGGAGACCTGCGGGAAAGAGACGAGGGTGACCCTGTTCCTGTGTCTGAGTCCCCGTGCGGCTCCGGCGCCCATCTCTCCCCTCCTCTGAGAGGGCGCCAGGTGGTCCCGGGAAGGGCAGCGAAGAGTGATGAAGAAAATACACAGTCTTCGAATCAGGTTTCCTGTTTCACCTCAAAGACGGTCAGGAAATCGCAGAGAAGCAGCGTGTAGTAAACAGGCAGGTGGGGTCGGGGGACAGAGAGAGAAGTGCTGAGGCCGTGGAACTCGCCTGGAGTGGCGTCTACACCGTCTCCCTGCGTAAGATGAGGCTCTGAAACCCACAGGGCGATAGCAGCTAACAGCGAAATTTCCAACAGCAAATAACTCCACCCCGCGTGGCACCCGCGGGGCAGGCTCCACGAGGAGTCGCCGCACGGCACGCGGGTGCGATGCTCTGGCGCGTGATCGAGGCACGTTCCCGGGCACCGGAAGATGCGCGTGTTCATTTCAGTCTATCCTCTGCCCAGGGGGATTAAAGTTCTGTGAAAATCCCGACCCTCGACGTAGCATTTTTACAGGAAGTCTCCAGGTATTTGAAAACAGAAACTCCCAAGGTATCTGAAAACAGTGTTCTCAGGAAAACGGGCTTCTACCTGGGCCTGGGTCACCCTCCCGGCCTGGGTCACCCTCCCGGTCTGGGTCACCCTCCCGGCCTGGGTCACCCTCCCGGCCTGGGTCACCCTCCTGGTCTGGGTCACCCTCTCGGCCTGGGTCACCCTCCCGCCCTGGGTCACCCTCCTGGCCTGGGTCACCCTCCCGGTCTGGGTCACCCTCCCGGCCTGGGTCACCCTCCTGGTCTGGGTCACCCTTCCGGCCTGGGTCACCCTCCCGGCCTGGGTCACCCTTCTGGCCTGGGTCACCCTCCCGGCCCCGGGCACTGGCTGCCTTTCTTCCTCAGAGTCAAGGAACAGAGGACGCGATTACGTCCCGGGCAGTGATGTGAACAGAGCAGAGTCAAATGAAAATCGTTAAATACGCCAGGCGGTGTGCTACCTCGTAGTTGTCCATGAGCGTTTTGGAAGGAGCGGGGCTCAGCCGGAAGGCGTTGTTGAGGATCCCCAGCCCTAATTTCTGTGCCAGAGTAGCCCAGTTTTTGTCCGGATCGGGAATTTCCAGCAACTTGTAGAGCTGCAGCTTTGCGTCCTCGGTCAGCTGTTTCATGTCTCCTGAAGGCAATGAAGAAGGGACACGTTTACCTCAACCTGCCGGAGACGCTCTGGAGGGACCGTCACCGCCACCCCGCCTGCCCTGACACTCCCGGCGGAAGCAGCGGAGCCACCCCGCTTGGAAGCTGGCGGACGCTCGGCTGCGTCCCAGCGGTGTGTGTCCACAGCAGTTAAAACCGATCTTCTCCCAGGTCTTTAGATTCTGAAACAAGAACTGCGCCTTGCACGGTGGACCCGGTCACACTGGCCCTCCCCGTCCTCCTCTAAACGACAGCGTGAGGGTAACGGCGGTCAGGAGAACCCGGTTCTGCCGCGACCCACCTGGTGCGAGTAGATCGTCAGGTGTGAACTCTGGCTCGTACGGTTTCCCGTTTAATATGTCAAATACCTGTTGGGAAGAAAACACGGGAACACATTATACATTGGAGGGGCCACGAGGGGAGTCTTATGATAAAGAGCTCGGCACGTCCTCCTCAGGAAGGCCCCGTAGTTCAAAGACGGAGGGACCCCAGGAGGCGTCAGGACCGTCCCCAGGCATAGGACACCCTGTGAGGCAGGAGCAGCTGCGGGGGCCACGGGGCCGGGAGCTCGCGCCCTGCAGAAACCGTCCGCGGGGGCAGGAGTCGCCGAGCCAACCACGCAGACATTCAGAGTCACAGCCTTCCTGCGGGACCAGGCAGTCCAAGCCACCAGGTCAGCCAGCTCCTGGTCAGGGACCCACGGCCGGGCGGAGCTTACTCAGAGCTGGGAAGCTGTGTCCCCTGCGGTCCCCTCGTCCTAGTAAAAGGCTTGGGAGAATGAATTTCATAACCCCGCTCAAGCCGAGACGTGTGTGTGTGTTCACAAGGCTGGGTGTCAACCTTCTGGCACCATCCACATTTTAACTGAGAGTCCAGAAATGTCTTAAGTTAAAAGAAAAAAACCTCCGTAGCTGTGGAGGCCCTTCGGGTGTGCTCTGCAGTCCCTCGGCTGCCGGCCGACCCGGGCAAGGACAGCGGGAGTCACTGCAGCGGGCTGTCTTTCTCTGCTCTGCGGCGAGGCCTTCTGGGGAGATGAGGTGCTAACGTAGCAGGGACCACGCGGTCTCTACCACGGTCACCCGGCTCAGCACACCTGGGCTGCAGGGAGGCAGGGGAGAAGCTGCTAGAAGCGGAGCAGCTGTCGCCCCCACAAACAGCCGCCGTCGTGCTGGAGACCCCGCGTACCGCCTACCGCCCCCCTCGGCTGTCTTCCCTGGTGGCCGCTTTCCACTTCGGATCTGGTTCAGCGGGTTCTGAGGAAGGCTGACATCTGTTTACACCGCTTTTATTTACTGAAATTCTCAGAAGGAGTCCTAGTTTATTTTTACATTCAGAAATCACGCTCCTAAGTTCTAAGCAAACGGTAACATTTACCTTAGCTTCAGAAATCAAGCGGGTACAATTCTGGTGTGAGTTCGGAATGGGTAAGCTTTTGGGTGACTTTTGTGTTTTGTCTAACCCTGTCTCACATCTCGACTCCGATCTGATGAGGCGCACACTTCTGCACTCAGAACTCGGCTGACCTAGATCTTGGCTCCTGACCAACAGACTTTCTTCAAAATAAAAAGCATGTTCTTTGGGGAATGAAGCACTAGGGAGAGCGTCTGTCCGCACGTCCTGGGCCCTTGGCTCCCTCGGGAGCAGCGTCGGGGAAGACCGGGCGGCACGCACCTGCCAGCTGGCGGCCATGTCCAGAGGTGTGGTCCCAGGCACGACGCCCTCATCCTCGCCAGCACTTTCCCAAGAGTCATCCAGGTCGTAGAGAGGCTCAAAGTTCTCCACCAGGGGATCTGCTCCTGTGAAGTCAGGTTACGCAGCGTTAGGCAAACCCAGACCTGTCAGCTTGCACCTGCCTCGGGTCGGATTTCCAAAGCACAGTAGCTGCTAGAGGCAGCTGGATAATTTTTAATGCATAAAACATGTTTCCTGAAATATCCAGAAAACTTCTTTTTAGGTTTTAATTTACTTTGACTGTAAAGGTGTCTTATGATATCCTATGGAGCCAAAGATACCGCTGAAAACAAGAGACTCCAAACATCGACTTTCACATTTAACTCTACAGGACGGTTCTCAACTGAATGACGCGTCTTTAATCTGAGGACTAACGACAGCAGCTTACAGATCGAGGTCCTAAACGGTTACATTTATGCCTGCCGATGTGTATCGCTCAGCCTCTTTTCTCGCATGCTCAGAAGAGCAAAACATGCTTGATGTCTAATGACAGAATGGTCAGTTTTATTCCTGGGTACAGCAATGCCAGGGCCCTGATCCTTAAATAAAAATCATCAAAAAAAAAAAAAACAAACCCAAAACAAACAAACAATAACAACAACAACAATAACAAAAAATGCTCTGCTAGCATGTTATTGAAAAATTTGGGGCTAATGAATCTTGGGAAATCTAGTTTATTCTTTAGCTTCAGGGGAAAAAAGCCACCAAAAGTAACTCAAGTATTAGAGCTAATGTTATTTCCCAAAGGCTTAGAGATTCTTTATGACAGTGTCTAGGTTGATGTCTGATGAGCAGCAGTAAGCCCAGCAGACCTTTTTGGGAGGAGAAACCTGTTTTTATCTTGCTGGAAGAATATTAGATTTGGGCCAACTTCGATAACAAGACAGTGCTGATCACAGCCAAAGAAGAATCTTCACGCTATGTCTTGATTTTTACTCTCCAAGTCCTACCCTGATCTATGAGGCAGTAATTGCAACCCGACCATGAAAACAATGGAGAAATTGAGATGATTTACAGGAGCGAAGACTAGAGGGGCCTCGCCATATCTGTTCCTCGAGTGACCTTTTTCACGACTGTGAGCCCAGGCGGGTTTTTCATCTGAGTTTATTCCTTCATAGAGCAGAGAAACTGTTACTTGCTACTCCTTTCATGGAATTCTGAGAATTCAAGAGAAAGCATTTTTGAAAGGGTTATAGCTTTTTGTCTGAAGGCATTTCTTAATTATAACCAGTGACTTCCAAAACTATCCATGCATGCTGCAAACAGAGTCTCTTGTTCAAGAAAAGGTTCCATTTGACAAAGGAGAAAAGAAAAGGCTGCGGCTTATTTGGATGTGATTTTGCTTGTCAGAAAAGCACGGTGTCTCCGAAGAAAAGGTTCCTATACTTTTAAGATGATACTTTAACCTGCTCTGCTTTCTTGAATTTATAAAGCATTTATCTTCTAAATTTTCAAATAACCTTTAAAGTAAATAAGATATGTCAGAGCAGGCTTGAGATACCAATTCATTAAGCATTTTTTGAGGTCCTAAACACGTAAGGTATTGGAAAGTCAAAGATGAGAAGGAGTAATTTTCTATACTTCGCAGGACTAGAGAATTAAATGGATTAACATCTGCAAACCCATGAGCAAAGTTGGGGAGAGAAACATAGTAGAGAGGATAAGGTCTGGAAGTTTAGACTGCCAAGGTGTGATTCATAGATCTGCCACTTACGGGGACCCTGGAGTGGGACCAGGTGGTCTCTCTAGTCAGTTTCCTTGACCATAAGATGGGAATAATAATAATGGCACTTGTCCCAAAGCGGTACTGGGGATTAGAAGAGATTAAATGCAATAGTGCATGCAAAGTATGCCTAGCACAGTGCCTGGTATGTAGCGAGGTCAAAAATGCTAGCAATTTTCAGTGCCCTGCACATGACCGGACTCAATACATGGTCCATTTGCTTTTTCCTACTACTTCAACTTCTAAGAGACCTTTTTTCAAAAGGAAGTCTTTAAATTATTTCTTATAGCAATAATCTTTTCCTTAGGCCAAGGCAGGAAGGATTGCTCGAGGCCCGGAGTTTAAGATCAGCCTGGGCAACATAGCGAGACCCTGTCTCTTCAAAAGTAACAATGGGTGGGGTGCGGTGGCTCACGCCTGTAATCCTAGCACTCTGGGAGGCCGAGGCGGGCGGATTGTTTGAGCTCAGGAGTTGGAGACCAGCCTGAGCAAGAGTGAGACCCCGTCTCTACTAAAAATAGAAAGAAATTAATTGGACAGCTAAAAATATATAGAAAAAATTAGCCGGGCATGGTGGCGCATGCCTGTAGTCCCAGCTACTCAGGAGGCTGAGGCAGTAGGATTGCTTGAGCCCAGGAGTTTGAGGTTGCTGTGAGCTAGGCTGACGCCATGGCACTCACTCTAGTGCGGGCAACAAAGTGAGACTCTGTCACAAAAAAAAAAAAAAAAAAAAAAGTAACAACGACAACAAGAATTAACCAAGTAGTCTCAGCTACTTGGGGGGCTGAGGCAGGAGGTCGCCTGAGTCCAGGAGTTGGAGGCTGCAGTGAGCTGTGATTAGGCCACTGTACTCCAGCCTGGGCAACAGAGCAACACCCTGTCTCTTAAAAAAGAAAAATAAATAATCTTTTTCTTCTGGGGACTTCTGATGTGATCTCAGAATGCAGCACTCAGAATTCTATAAGGAATTACCCTCTAAGAAGATCCCTTGCCATGGGAGTCAAGCTAAACAGTGAGAACCCAAGACAAACAGAAGAATCAGAGAGTAAAGCTGGCCTGACTGTCACAGTGAAGCCCGGGGTTACTCGTCCAAGCAGCGCCTCTGCAGCACTTAACGTGCGACTGGCCACGTACTTCTCACCGATCCACGCTTCCCAGCAGCGGGTCTGCTGCTCGAGGAAGGCGACAGGGCTGCCCTACTGAAGTTGGGTTTGCGTTCCTGATGGCGTTTCTCCATCAGTCACGCCAGGCCACCGTACCTGCTGCTTTGAGAAGAGCTGCCAGCCTGGTGGACCCTCTCCCAGCCGCTATATGCAGGGGCGTGGTTCCATCATAGGTGGTACTGTCCACGTGGGCATCACCCTAAAATCCGGCCCGCAGAGGAAAGGGTTAGTGGGAGGTTCTCTCGCCCTTCTGTTCCCACCTCCTGCTGTGTGCACGGCCCCTCGGGTCATGTCATTAGCTGTGTTGCTACTTGGGGCTGGCTCTGTCACTGGAGAAATCCCCAGTTAGAGACGCGGGGCGGGGGCGGGAGGAACGCCCGATGGTGCTGTCTGAAGCCTTGCACAGAGCTGCCGCCACTGACTTCACTCTTTGGCAAGGTGTCCCTCAATCCTCCGTGGGAATTTAACGCAAAGGCGAATAAGCGCGTCCTTCACCTCCAGAAGCAGGCAGCCCGCCAGGGAGACGTTGTCCTGCTCCACGGCCAGGTGCAGCGCCGTGCGCCCCGACTTGCGCTCCTGCGCGTTGACGTCCGCCCCGGCGGCCAGCAGCAGCAGCAGGCACGGCAGGCTGTTGCCCTCCACGGCGAGGTGGATGGCGCCCAGACCTACGGCCAAGCACAGCGACAGTCACGGCGGGGAGGCTGCTCGCAGACGGCCCCTGGGGGAGCTGAGGGGAACGGGACAAACCGCGGATCGCAGGGAGGGAAGCTGCCAGGACGCAGCACTCCTTGTGCTCAGTCTCCGCTCAAGACGTGCGTTAAAGCCGCCGTCAGTTTATTTTTCTGCCTTTAAAACCCGCAGTCTCCTGTTATGTTCTCAGGAGACTCCAAGGGTAAATAAGTATTCTTCAAATAAATGACACTTTGCAAACTTCAAGACCAGCGTTTGCTCAGGCCTCTGCTTTTTCCTCCTCCTAACTAACTATTCCAAACCATCGGGAAAGGAACCAGCTATGGTGAGCGACAGAAACGCCCGCAAGAGGTGAGGAACTCCAGCAGACGAAGGAGATCGAATAACACACGTTATCAAAAACCTAGCAGCTGTTTAGAAAGTGGACAGAGAGGTTATACCAGTGACACGTGACTGCCTCTCACCTTCCCCGTTGGGGTGGTCGATCAGTCGTGCTGCCTTTTCGTGCCTGAGCAAGATGCTGAGAATTCTGTCATGTCCTTCTTTGGCGGCCAGGTGCAAGGCAGAGTTGCCCACGCGGTCCAGAAGGCTCGGGTCGGCCCCGGCCCTCAGCAAATCCTCCACCACTTCCTCCTGCTTGGTGACCACTGCCAGGTGCAAGGGCGTCTGGGAGTGGACAAGGGGCGGGAGATTAACTGGGCGGCAGTGAACGCTTCCGACCCACGGCCTGGTGGCTGTCGCTGCAACGGGCGGGGGTCAGAGTGCAGGGCTATTTCTCAGTCCCGGATTAACTCCTGACCTGTGCACGCGAGTCACTCCGGACTCCCCGCCACACGCTCATAAAGTACGTATGCTGAACTAACGTTTAGCTATTCAATCATCTGATTATTTTGTTATTTAATTAATTTATTTTTAATTGACAAATAATAGTTGTATGTATTTATGCAGTAAAATGGAGTGTTTTAATACATGCTTATAATGTGGAATGATCCAATCAGGCTCATTAGCAAATCCATCACCTCACATACTTACCATTTTTTTGTGGTGGATTTTTTTTTTTTTTTTTTTTTTGAGACAGAGTCTCACTGTATTGCCCGGGCTAGAGTGAGTGCCTTGGTGTCATCTTAGCTCACAGCAACCTCAGACTCCTAGGCTCAAGCGATCCTCCTGCCTCAGTCTCCTGAGTCGCTGGGACTACAGGCATGCGCTACCATGCCCGGCTAGTTTTTTCTATATATTTTTAGTTGTCCAATTAATTTCTTTCTATTTTTAGTAGAGACGGGGTCTCGCTCTTGCTCAGGCTGGTTTCGAACTCCTGAGCTCCAACAATCCACCCGCCTCGGCCTCCCAGAGAATTAAGATTACAGGCGTGAGCCACCGCGCCCAGCCTATATTTACAACTCTTAATAGCTTTCTTGTTTCTCACCACAGCTTGCTGACTGTTAAGTTTTTAATTCATTTAGTAGTAAATTTATCTTTCTTAAATTTCTAGTAGGGATCTATCTTCAGCTGATAATTCCACATGTTAAAAAAGTCAAGGCTATGGTTTCCCTGTAGAAGTTTAAGTGAACTACTCACCAGAAACCAATTAACAAAGGGGCCATGATCCTATATTGACACAGAAAATAAATTTACTACATTAAAAAATACTGTCCCACGGACTGGCTCCATGAAAACAATGTAACTTTCCTACTTTCATTTCATTCCATAAAAGGATTTCCAATGAGATAACCAGGAAAATGCAACTATCTCAGTAAGGCGCTCGGATGCACAAAAGCCGAGCTGCTGACACCTGGCAGGTATCTGAGTAGCCCGTTTGACAGCAAATACAAATACGACGTTTGGAAAATTGAGTGTTTTCAAAGATGAGCAAAACAAACACAACCACGAAAGTAACTTCCAAAGAGCTGAGGTCGCTGACAGAGAACAGCAATGTATCTTTACACGAATCTATTTCACAGGCGTCTAACCAGGAAATCCAGCCTGTCTGGGGATGTTCCGCCCATAGCTTCCCTTTCAGTGAGCAGCTCCTGGCTGTGGCCGCAGCGGCGGGTGGGCCACCGACATCCTACCTGGCGTAGGTGACCACAGCACATGACAACTGGCAGGATGCATGATACGCAGGTCGTTTAAATCTCAGTTCCAGTGGTTATTTAATGAAGCAGAAACAAGATCGGAATTTCTTTTTTACCAAATTATCACTCTCCCTATTTCTTTCATGTTCTAGGACCATCACCCTGGCTTAAATGATGTGCTCAAAACTCTACCTGCTGCTGCTAAGAGCCTTCCTCTCAAACAATAACTGAGTCAAAGAAGACAGTGCTTACTGATCTGTGTTTTTGGAAATGCCATTTGGGGAGACGGGAAAAGGAAAGAGAATGAGATTGTGAAAAAGAGGATCTGAAATCATAAAACAGCATACCATTCCGGAATTAGGGATTAGCTATAGTTTTAATTAAATTTTTTCATATCACACAAAATCTTTCATCATAAGAGATATTTTTTTTAAAAAAAGTTTTCTCCCACAATCCAATCAAAAGTTTTCTGGGATATTCCAGCCTTCTAGATCTTAAACGTCAGGATCGTATCTTCAACAATTATACAACGTGGGGCTCTAGGAACCTTCGTGCCGCGCCTGTGGGCATGAGCCTGACGCAGACCTCCTGCAGGGCCAGGCAGGCCAACGCCCAGCACAGCAGCTCCTGCGTGTATTAGCGTATCTGCGCGAGGTTCTGACACGAACCCGCAAGGGGACCCAGGTAAGGACATTCGCTGCAGTGATGCCCACTGAGGCAGGAAGTGAGAAGCTGGTTAAGTGTCTACCGATGGGAAACAAGTACATTACAGGCAGAAGAGGCACACTATTGAACTCTCTTCAGCAGGAGAAAAAACAAACTAGCAGTACACATAACTGCATGAATAGCTCCTATACATAGCAAAGGCAGACACGCAGTGACATGCAGCACAATGCCACTAATGCACTTAAAAATTACATGCATAAAGAACTACACAGATACACACAAATGAGTGCATACGAGACTAGTGCAATCTGATTCAGCGCTATGGATTGCACTAATATCAATTTCCTGGTTTTGCTCCTGTGCTATAATTATGCAGGATGTTGTTACCATGGGGGAAAACTGGGTGAAGGAATCTCCAGTTCCCTCCCAGGAAATATCCTAGGACTTCCTGGTACATTTTTGCAGCCTCCTATGAATCTATAATTATATCAACTTAAAGAAAAAGGTTAATGCAAGCAGGAGAAATATGTATATTATAATGTGGATTGTATGTGAGAGTATACTAAAATGTCTATGTATTTCAACTGCATGTGTATATGTAGCCAATACCTGGAAAAATACCTACAAATGCAATAGTTACATTTGGGCCAGGGAACTTGTGCATCTAGGGAAGGTAACTGTCTAATGCATATGCTTCTCTACCATTTTAAAAACTATGAATATATGTTTATAATACTCAAAAACATAAGAGAAAAATACATGCAAAAAGCCCCCCAATAATGTTTTATGGGAACATACACAAAAAAATCCCCCCCACCAAACACACTGGAATGGTTGTCTCTGTTGGGGCAAGGAGAATGGGAGAGGAGAAAAAGGGTTAAAGAGAATATTTTCAGAAAACTCCTAACTCTCTGCACTTGGCCTATTTTGAGTGTGTTTCTAGAGGGTGGGTGGGCAGAGGGATTTGATCATGACAGATGGTCACAGAAATGTACTAAGATTAGTGAAAGGTATTTGGGGGCAATGTTTAAAATAATTGCTAAATAATCCAAATTACTTAGAGAACTGTATCATTTTCCATCAAGAGCAGTTATCAGAGAACCTTAACAACAGATAATAGCTCAAATCTGTAAGTTTCTAGTT
>CAUYSK010035480.1:0-126683 GCA_963575035.1 Avahi laniger
ATAATTTCTTCACCACACAACCAGTAAAAGTTAACTGGGCGTTTACAATCTACCAAAAGATATTCAAAATGTTCTCATCTGATCATTTAAATAAATTTTGTTATGATTAGAACACTAAGGAATACTAACTTTAAAACAGACAACTCAAGAATGTGTATAATTCAAAAACATATAAAAATTACTGATATAAGATAATCTGGGCTATGAGATAATTTAACTTTATTATGATTTAAAGATAACACTCAAACATTTATTATCTACTTGTGCCATCATTATGCCGAACACTGTAACCAAAGAGGTTTCTCAGTTAAAAGTAATGAAAATAAGACTAATGGGAATACCACTCACCTGAAATAAAAACAGTTTTATAGGAGTTAGCTGTTTTATGAATTATCAATTCAGTGCTCACAATTACTCTAAAAGGTGCATATAGTTTTCATCATCTCCATTTTATATAAGAGGAACCTGGGTCTTGACAAAGTTAAGTAAATTTTCCAGGCCACCGATTAGGAGTAGTCAAAGTCCTTGATGCTTTCAAGACCACTTCCTTTCCAAACCAAGACGAGAAGTAACATGCACACTACAAGGCTCAGTTGGGCAAACATCTACAGTCATAATAACATTAATTCAATAAATATCAAGACACCCACTAGGAGGTAGATATAAAATGAACATGTCAGAAACACTGCTTTTCAAAATTGTCTATATGTTAGTTATTTTTCTCGTCTGCACTGGACAGTTAAACAGAAGATACTGATTGTTTACTGGGAACTCGGAATAGCTGGCTTTGAAACTAGACTCCACTCTCCAGTGTACCAGCTATAAAGTGTTAGACTAGATACATTTAACATTTCTGTGCTTCAGCTTTGTTTTTTTTCTTTTTTACAAAACAGTGCTACCTACTATAAACTGTTATTGTGAGGATTAATTAATTGGCGCATGAAAATTTAGAAAAGAGCCTAGCGCATAATATTGAATAAATGTTAGGTATTTTAGTTAATACAGCATTTAATCTTCACAATTCTACGACGAAGTACTATTACCATAATTGTCATCTTGAAAAATGAGAATAAGCTAAAAGAGGTTAATTTACATACAGTCACTTAGCTTTTAGGTGGAAGAGCCAATAGGCAACTCAGGTCCCACTCTCTAAGTGCCCTTTCTCTTAACCACCGCCGCTCTTCCATGTGGCTGGACACCCACAAAGCGGAGTCAAGGACTGGAATCCTGGAGAGCTCAGGCTACCAGTCTAGAGTTGAACAGCTACTTGGTGGCGGCGCAGTCTCCAGATTCCTAACGCAGAGACTGCTACTAAACCAGGCCGCCCCAGCGAGAAGGAAAGAGACTAGAAAAAAATGGACCAAGCAAAGACATAAAGAGGGGGCAAATCTGTGGCGACCCAGTACAATGCCCATCTCCCGTCCCTCGAGACAGGTCCGATGCTCACCAAGGGCGGCGGTGGCCAGGGCCGGGTTGTGCGGGCTGAGCAGGCCCAGGAGGGTGACCACCAGCTGATCCAGAAAGGGCGAAGTTATGGCTTCATGCTCCTGGTGGCGGTGCACACGCCCCTTGCGCCGCAAATAGAAGTGCTCCTGCAGAAGACAGTCAAGGGCAGCACCCCGCAGCGCCGCTAGGTCCAGCCCCGGCGCGGGTTCGGGCTCCGCGGGCGGTAGCGGCAGACCCGACAGGAACACGGTCTTGGTGAAGCCCTGGTACCAGCGGTCGGCGTTCAGGGAAAAGGTCTGCGGGTAAACCATGTACTTCATGAATTGCATCTTGGTGAGGATTCGCAGCTTCTCGTCCACCGACTCCGCCGCGTGCACCGTAGCCTGCCACCGCTCCACCCGCCGCTGCCGGCCAGCCTTGCTGTCGGCTGTCATGGAGGCCACAATCGGCGGGTACCGCGCGACAGGGGTGGCCGCGACATCTAGGACGGTCGATTCTGGAGCCGTGGCTGCGGCCTCAGCCGCGGTGTGTAAGGAAAGCCCCGGACCGCGGACCACAGACCTCCAACACCTGGCTACCGCCATTTTCGCCCGCGGTTCTGTGCCCAGAGGTCAACTTCAGCATTGGTCCCGGCACTCTTGCAGTAAGAACCAATCGGAAAGCGAAATATTAGCCAGGCTTAGGAGGCCGATTGTCAGTGGACGTTGATACGTTGCGTCGTTCATTTCTTAGCCAATCAGATTGCTTCTCCAATCGCGGTCTCGGGTGTTTAAAGATGAAAGGAGAAATTGTGTGCTTGAGGTTTTTCCTCCGGGCTGACCGAGGGGGAGAAGCTGACGCGTAGGTTGCTTTTAGAACCAAGGCAACCTTCTTGCCCTATCCATTTAGGAACATGCTGCACGGAAACTTCAAGCCCTTGGTTAAATGTACTGGTTTGATTTGTGTATCCCACACCACTGCTTTTCTGTTTTAGATCTAGCGATGGATACTTATTTGAAAATAAAGTACTAACATATGTTTCGATATAAATGATCATTTTAAAAAATTATTTAAGCATCACTCATATGTGACTCTTAACTACTAATCTTTGGGAAAATAATTCCATATATTTGTCTGTGCTAATGTATAGATAATTTGTTTAATGGTATTTATTTTAAAAGGGAGGGAATGTATTGTTACTTGGATTTAACTGAGAAAAAAAGAAAATAAGAGAAATTTAAAACTACTGAAGAATTCTGTTTAAATTTTGCTCTGCATTAAAACCCATTATTAATTCAGCGTGAGTTGTTCCTAGCAATTTGTGAGCTCCTTGAAGAAGGGACTGCTTTATGTTTTAATCTTCAGCAACCAACCAATGCCTGTGCATAATGAATGCTCACTAAATACCTGCTCAGAAATATGATGGAAATCACTCAAAATCTAAGCTTATTTCAGATAACTTAATTTATTGACTTGCTCTCCTACTGTAAGAACTGGAATAATATCGGTTTGGATTTATTGTAATAACTCTTGAGGATATTGAAAACCAAACATCTTGTTGCTAAAAGGGACTTAAAATTACGTGTACTTTTAAGTTAGAACTGACGGTAAAATTTAACTGTGAAATTACAAGTTGATTAAATTGACCTTTAAAAATAAAATACAATGCCTCAATTTCATTAATAATACCTCTCTGAGAAGTTTCTAGCAGAATCTCAAATATCCTTTTGACCTTAATAATAAAAGAAGGACATAGAAGTCTTATGATCTTTAAATCTATATTCAGTATTTAAAAGATAAAAGTGGCTGGGTGCAGTGGTCCTAGCACTTTGGGAGGCCAAGACGTGTTTCTGTAGTCCCAACTACTTGGGAAGCTGAAGCAGAAGGATCACCTAAGCCCAGGAGTTTGCCTGGGCAGTGAGCTATGATGACATCACTGCACTCTAGCCTAGGCGACCATGTTTCAAAAAGGAGGGGGAGGGTAAAAGTGAGGTGCTCAATGTTATCTAAATTGAAGTGACGCTTTTTTGTGTATATGAACAGTAAGTATGCTTTTAGAGAACGAATCATAGAAATCCTAGATCAATATCTATAGAAATTTTCATACTATTCCTGCATAGATATTAGGATTAGAAATCAGAGCTAGAGACCAATTAACACTAAAAGACATAATTCTATCAGTGTCTTTATGCTTTCTTGGTGAGCAAATCAAAATAATTCAAATTTCTTCAATATTTACTGGCTATCAACATTATGAACCAAGGATGGAAGCAATGGGAAAGGGCGAGCAAACTTAGTGAAGAACAGAGCAGGCAGGGCCAGAGGGGAGGTGGGGTAGGGCCAGAAATGGGTAAAATAGCATATCGATGAGAAAAGACAAAGAACCACAAAAAGAAGGCTTTCTTTTTAGTAGGATCCAGAGCTTTCATATTACTTAAAAGGAAATAGACATAAGGCTAAAGTTATATAGTATGGTAGGGGCAGGATTGGGACTAGAACTTGGATTGCCCACCTCTCAGTCAGTTTTATTTAATGAATTTTATTGAATGCATTTTATGTGTTAGGCAGTGACCTAAGTGCTCAGGATACTTAGTGAACCAAATGGACAAAAGCTTGTACCCTAACAGGAAGACAGACAATAAAATATAATCATAATAAATAAATTATGTGGTGTATACCCATTTTAATACCCATCTCCTCTTTTGAATAAGTCTTATCAAGTGAATGCTGAAGAAGTCACCAACTGGCAGAATGTCTTATTTTTGGACTACTCTGTTCATTCATTTATATTATCATCAAAGATTTATTTAATATTTAATCTATGTTAAATGTTAAGCATAGAAATAAATGAATATGATTTGTCCCTCTTCTTGCAGTCTTCAAACCATAACTGTGAAGACTATTTCATAAAGAGATATTTCGAATACAGTGTAATAGATGCTACATTAAGAATATATACAAAGTAGAATATAAACTAGTTTTTCATTATACTGAATTGAGGTTGATATTTCCATAACTTCTCATTTGTTCAATTTTGATTCCTTGAAAGAACATAGATTGGTTGTGGCAGATGATTTTGAAACCCAATTACCACCTTCTTGTCCTTTTCTTTCTTTCTAGAAGAGCCTTGTGTTCAGGCATTTATTCTCCAATGTGCTCTGGAAAGGTGACACTTTCATCATTCCGTGAAGTAGATCATGATTAACTGGAACCAGTTGTGGTAATTCTAGCCACTTCTCAATGATGGCTCAAAAATGGGCATGTGACCCAATCCTAGTTAACAAAGGGTGAGGGGAAATTTTTCCTGAGGACTTCTGAAAAAGATTTTTCTCTTTGATGAAAGCAGACACCCCGTCTTCTTCACCAACAATTATTATATCTCCATGTATTGATTTAGCCATATACAACCACAAGAAGAGACATCAAAGAAATGCTGAGGATGACAAAACGGAAAGATGGCCATGGTTTCTTTATGACATTTTCATGCTGCTGAATTAAACAATTGTGTAGCAAAAGGGTTAACTCGCCAGTCTTGGAGTGTTCAGACCCTGTTCATTCCAAAGAGAGGTCTGGCCCTGGAGCTCCTGGGAGATCTGGAAACCCTTGAAATATCATGCTTGATGAGAGTATCTTTGTGTACCTGGGGCTTTTGGCCACCCATTCTCAGCTTGACTTCTGGAGGGATGAAAGACTGAGTGAGTAAGACACTCCATGTCTATGCGACTGACCCCTAATAAAAACCCTGAACAGTGCTCAGGTGAGGTTCCCTGGTTGGCAGCACTTCGTATGTATTGTCACATATCTTTGCCAGGAGAATTAAGCATTGACCATACAGCTCCAATGGGAGAGAACAACTGGAAGCCCACACTTGTTTTCTCCAGGATGCCAATCTATGTGCCTTTTTCTTTTACTGATATAAATCTGTGTCAATTTACTGAAATAAATTGTAACATGAATATAACCACTTTTATGAGTTCTGAGTCCTTCTAACAAATCATCAAACCTAAGGGTGGCCTTGGGAACCCCCAAAATGACAAGTCTGGAAACACCCATTTCCACATTACTTATTATCTGAATTATAGGTGGGACCAGGGGAGACTTGGTAGCCATTTCAAACTGTCAATTCATATTGAGTTTCTGTGAAGCTAACTCTTGTCTTCTTATGTGAGATGTAACTAAGCTATATCCCTTCTCTGTTGTTATGGTCATTAAAACTTAAATTCAACACTTTACATTTATCTCATTTACTGACATTTTATCCAGATCATACAACTCTATATTTTCAAGATCTTTTTAGGTCCTAACTATATTACCGGCATTTTTGTTATTATTCCTTCCTCACTGTTTGCCAAAGTATATGACTTGTCACCATTCCTGATCATATCTTTGTACATCTCCCATAATGTATATTTCATGAGAGTAGGAATCGTGTCTGTGTGGTTTACAGGTACTTCCCTAGTGCTAGAAGAATACACATTTTTGTAATAAATGAATAAGAAAATATTTTATCTCTTATTCTTAGATTCTTTTTAAACACATACATTATCCTAGGAATAATAATATAATTACCATTAAATAATTATGTGTAGTTTAGATTGTCTATTATACTGTTTACAACTAGGTAGGAGAAGAACACCTAGAAATAGAATGTATTTAAGACTTCTTTTGGCTGCTGTGAGATAAAAGGAAAGAAGGCTTTGGAAAGTATGAAAAAGAGCCAAAGGAGGAAAGGTTTGGTTGGAGGATATAGCAGGAAATTCTAACTTTCAGTGGCCACATGGGTATGTTGAGCTACTGAACAGAGAAGGGAAGAGAAAGGTAACCAGCTCATGCACACTGAGCCAGGAGTAAGGCAAACGTCTTACTTGCCTCCAGTGCAAAACATATGGAGGTAATTTAAAAAATTAATAATAATAAATAACATTTATTATTATTAGAACTAAGGATCCTTAATAATAATAAACAAAAATATTTTAATGAAATATATTTTAAAATCACAATTAATGCCAAAAAATCCATAGTGAAAAAAATGAAGACAGAATCAATAGAAATACTGATCTACTCACGATCCATAAGTGAGCCTCCAAGAGACCATGTATATGATGCTTCCTTAAACATTAAGCTATTTGAGTTTCCCTGCATCCTATTTTTTCTCTATTCATACATAGTTTCTGCTCCCTCCTCCCCAATAAAGACTTTTTAGGGGGTTACTAATGAATTTGAATATCATCTTTTGAATATAGGAACAGATTTCAGTATAACTTAAGATATCCCACTATACTGATTATACTCCAAACACTGGGCTACATATTTGC
Source organism: Avahi laniger (assembly GCA_963575035.1). Taxonomy (NCBI): domain Eukaryota; kingdom Metazoa; phylum Chordata; class Mammalia; order Primates; family Indriidae; genus Avahi; species Avahi laniger. The sequence goes on from CAUYSK010035480.1 coordinate 6,741, forward strand.
CTATTTCTCTGTCATTTAAATATAAATAGGTCTGCAATATGAATTATTGAAATTCAAACATATATTTTAAATGTTATTTCAACTTACACAGCAGAGTGTTCCTTAACTTTTGCACATGGCAGTAATCTGTTATATTTAGACCATATGGCTGCATTTGATATATTAAATGTCTTTGGCAAGTGAAGTCATCCTAGTTTTATGGAAACTTGTCTGCAATATGACATGGGGAAAAACAATAATTTTCCTCCAATTATTCATATTTCTTTCAAATTCACATGGATATATGTTGACATAAAAACCAATTTTTTTCTAAAATAACTCAAGTAGTTAAAATAGCCTAAATAATTTATAAGTAGGCATTGAAGTGTGTGATACAATGGGAAAGTAAATTGTTACCACCTTTCTGGAGAGTATTTTGGTGAAAAATTTCTGCCTTTTAGAGTGTTCATTACTTTTGACCCTGAGGAAGTAGTGCACAATTCAGACAGAGTGTGACTTGATATAATTTTAAAAAATTAAAAATATGTATATTTTAATTTTTTAATGGTGACAGTGGGTCAACTGTAATCCCACTCCCTGAAAAAAACTTAGTTTTGCCCAGGTAAAGGGAGAGAGGCTCTCTGACCATGGCACCATCACCGCCCCCACAATCTTCTGCAGATCTAAGTCCCTACTCTCTAATCAAGATCGTTTAAAGTGCCCAGAATTGTTGACGTACACGTAGGGACAGTCCTCCCTCTAGGACTACCTGGTCTCTGAGTCCCTTCCACCCAGCTTCCTAGTCCTCTGTCCAGAACAGTTTTCTCTCTCTTCCCAATTAGTGGACCTCTGTCCATTCAAACAGTCTCCTTTCTCTCTTGCATTGAGTCACCATTCTGTCTCTTCTTTCCCTTCCTCCAGGCCTTGGAGCGAGGGGAAGAAACAGTCCTGGAAACATGTCCCTTATTCAGGGTCCTTAGAATCAGTGTTTACCTTTCAGTGTAGTCTGAGGTAGAGAAAATGGCCTCTGGGTAAAAGTGAAAAAGGGGAAGGGGAAATACATCAAGAATAACTTGCTCCACACTTAGCAATAAAATCTTGCCCCATTTGCAATAGCAAATAACCTAATTATATACATATGTAACCCAGTTAATTATAATAACCTAATTATATATATATAAGCCTAATAATAGGAGGCTAATAAAATAAATTGTAGTACATTCAAATTAAGACTATTATGAAACTATTAAAGCAAAATTTATAAAATAGCAAAATATTTTTGAAATAAGAATGAGTTTAAAAATCATCATTACAAAAACTGTATACACTGCATGATCTGAAAAGAAACATATACACATAAAGTCACAATATAATGTCAGCAAAAGTTGAAAGCAGTTGATGGGATTATTGGTGTCTTTCCTCCCTGTAATTTCCAATTTATCTTTACTAGATACAGATTGCTTTTATCTTTCAAAAATCAGAACAAAAGTTGGCTTAGAAGTAAGAAGTGACAAAGAAAAGTAATATATCACCTGAATCTAAATAGATGCAACACACATTATTCCATCAAATGGCCAATTACTTGCTGAATACATCTGATCATGTAGAGTCCAAAGTAAAATCCTGTGTTAGGTTGAACTGATCCTCTGTGCTGAAGTCTAATAGTCTGTATTCCCAAGTTCAAATTTGGAAAGGATAAACTGGAAAATTAATGATATTTTAGTGACCATATCTTTATACAAAGCCTTATACATCATATAAATTTTGCATATGTTCCTATAGGGAATGGACAACCATAGTAGAGCTATGAGCAAAGAAGGGGTTACATGTGAGAAAGATAACTCTGATGGGAGTGAAGAACAAATAGGAGAGACCAGAATGGAGGTATAGAAAGCATTAATGAAGCCATTGTAATTGCTAAGAGAAAAATGATGAGGCATGTAGACAGGGCAAGGAGAGTAAACAAGGGATGTTGAAACACCCAGAGACAGGAAAAAGTAGGCAGGAATACCTACCCCAAGTTCTGAAGACACAATGGAGGAAAAAGCATTATTGGAAACCAGAGAGACCTGTACCCTGAAAGAGGGCCCATCTAATGGGAATTTGGCCATGGGGAAATCTGGATACAAAGCAGGGAGGACATACAGAAAATATACCTTAACTTCTCTCTTGTTTTACCCTTTGGCCAAACCTAGCTAGGAGCCAGTCAGCAATGAAGCCCAGAAGAACCAGCTCACAGGGCTTAGCTTCCCAGTGCACAGAGCATGGTAAAGAACAAAGCTGTTGCAGATGGAGAATATCCCACGCATAAAGCACAGAGCCTGAGCGAAGAGGGAGACTGAAGTGGGAGCCAGGGGCATCATTTATGTAGACTGTCATGTGGAAGACAGATCAGGTTTTCCCTTTTTATATATCCAGTGAGGCAGGACTGGGATGTCAGACACAGGTTTCACATGATATTTTTGCTTCATTGAACAAATATTGGGTGCCTGCCATGTGTTCCACACTATGCCAGGCATTGAGGATTCAGCTGTGAACAAAACAAACAAAACACTTTCATGAAGCTTCCTTGCTGGCCCAGGGACACAGAAAATAAATAAATACATAATATTGCATTTGGGGGATAAACACACTGGAGAATAATAAAGTAGGGCACGGGAACCAAGAGTCATGATGGGGGTTGCTTTATTTTATATAAGCTGATCAGGAAAGACTTCTTTGATAAGGGACATCTGAGCAGAGAACTTGAGGAAATGGAGGAGTGAGCCACAAAGATATCTGAAGAAAGAAGGTTCCAGACAGTCAGAATAGCAAGTGCAAAAATTCCTAGGTGAGGAGGAGGAGGAGGAGAGGGAGACAAGGTGAAGGGGGATGAGAGACAGGAGATAACATCAAGGGTAGGAGGAGCTACTTCTATTGCACTTATAACTCTATAAAGAAATTGTCTTGTTTGTGGTTGGAAGGATCCAAGGAGAGAAACTCAGGGATGTGGTATCTAGGGTTAAGCCCTGAGATTTTCTCTAAAGAAATAAAATTTTTATGAACTGTATTTTTACAGCAATGAAAGTTCATTACATAAGATCTGGAACATTAAGAAATTACAAAATCTTTTTCTCTTTTTAAAAATTTTATTTCAGAATATTATGGGAGTACAAGCATTTTGGTTACATAAATTGCTTTGGTACCATTTGAGTTAAAGTCATAAGTGTGTCCATCACCCAGATAGCATGCATTGTACCCGTTAGGTGTGAACTTCCCCATCCCCTCCTCTCCTCTCCCACCTGCTTGATTTCCAACGAGTGTTATTTTCATATGTAAAAATCTTTTTCTTTTGATTGTATTTTTTTCTTATTTTTGAAAAGAATATGTCCCACTCCATAAAAACAATGATATTTCATAGTTTAAGAATATTTTTCCAACTTAAATAAAGTTTTAAAAATTTCAGAATAGTTTTAGATTTACAGAACAGTTGCAAAAATATAGCGTCCTATTTCTATGTACCTGTTGTTAACATTTTACATTACCATGGTTAGATTGGGGTTATAGATGTTTGAAAGGAAGACCACAAATGTGAAGTACCATTCTCATCACATCATATCAAATGCACATGCTATCAATATGACTTATACTTTTACATTCTTAATGAACCCATCTAACAGCAACTAAAGAAGATTTACATAGTTGATAAGCATCATAAAAATATTTGGAAGTGTAAGAAGAAATTGTATATTTTTGCAATAAAACAAAAGTATATATTTCTGTACTTTGCCTATATATATTTTTTTAAGTAAAAACTGACCACAAGATGTCACTGTTATCTTATGTATGGGAGAGAAAGTTGCCTTGAACAGCAGTTAGATTTTGTGGGGTTGGTGTGGTTAGAAACCACTATTTTAAAATTCTTGGCAATAACTAATAAAACCACTGGAATGTTTTTAGAGTATGGGATGCTAATGCTAATTTCTTTCTTTTTTTTTTTTTAGTTTTGTAAAATATTTTCCATTGAATTCACACCCAAATATATTTATTTGGAAATTTAATTTAAAACAATATGGTTCACTAATGAAGTTGAAGCCTCTATTCTCAAATGGAGAAACAAATCTACAAAAATCAAGTGTGAGCTGAGGTTATTCTTTTAACCAGGAACAATAACTTTATTTAAACTAATGGGCATTTTCTCACTAAAGAGATTGAAGATGAAAAAGAATAGAAGAATAGAAGATGAAAAATAGCGTCAAAAGATGCTTTAAGTGACTTAAATTGGTCTTATCGCCAAATAACAGCTTAGAAATGGAAGTGTCAAATTTATATCTATCATATTTTTACTACCAATTTTTTAAAAATTGCTTTACATGTAAAGTAGAAGGAAATTTATTTTTAATTTCCTCCTTCCCAGCATATCTACATTGAAACCTTCCTGAATGTAACAGTTTTGATTTCTAAAGCAAGTCCCGTAACTCTGACTCTGCTTTGGTTTTACTGTTTTATTCCTTCTGCTTTCTCTAGGGATCCTTCTCTTTCCCCTCATTTTTCTTCTCTTGTCCCTGCTGGTACCGTAGTCTCACACTTAGACCTGTTTCTGAACCAATTCTGATTCCTAGTTCATATGCTATTAGGCTGAGAGTTGAAAGGTTCTTGGAAGTATATAGAACAACCCTCCATTTCATTTGGTTCTGTTCAACTTCTTCAACTATAGCTACAGGCCAGTCCTGTGCTCATCATCAATAATCGAAAATTAAATGAGTCTCGATCAACAAAATCTGCTCCATGTTACGATCTTTTTCACAAACCCCCTAGTGGGCTATGCTTGATTAATTATTAAACGTTTTCTAAGTAAAGGAAAATGATGACAAGTTCGTTGCTTTGGAGACGGCATGGAGTAGTAAAAAGAACACTAATTTGTACAAGAGACAGAGTTATAATCCTGGATCCACAGTTAGTTTTCATCACCTTCATCAATCCCTTAATCTTGCCAAACTACAATTTCCTCATCTGTAAAATTAAGGAACAAGACTAGAATTTTTAAGGTATCTTTCATTGTTTCCATTCTGTATGAATTTAGGTCCGCCCTTTTCTATTGTTGAAAAATATTAACGACCAGAGAGTTCTTCCTGAGTCGAACCTGAGGTCTGCTCTGTAGCTTTTAGTGGTTGGTCCTAGTTCTGCCCTTGGGAACCACATAGAGCTCAGTCCTTTCTTGCTCCTGCGTAACAATGCTTCAAATACTTGTCGACACTTGTCATTTAAATAAGTGTCTTTTTCGTTTTCCTAAATTCACCCAGACTTTTTGGCCATTTTAATATTAGTACTAATTTTCTGTTAGCTATCATCATCTTTCTAGTCTCCTCTGATATCAGAAGCTCATAACAGTCTTCTAAACTGTGATGCTCAGAACTGAAATTTAACATGCCTGACATAGTTGGAGGAACTGAGAATACATTAGGATCATTGATTCCAGAATGATTTTTGTAGTCTAATGACAACACTCAGTTTATTAATCAAACTTTTCCAAACCCAGCGCCCATGAAATACTTTGACCCAGGTTCCCACTGGTCTGTTGAGTGCATGTGTGTGTGTGCATGTGTGTGTCCCAAATATACCTCTCCAGCCTTATACTGAACTGCAATGCTTCTGACATCTAGGTTATGGCTGATTAAGTAGAAAAAGGAGTTTGTCCTCTGAGTTTTATTTCCTTTTGTAATAACACAGGCCAAGACACCACACAGGCCAAGATGTGTGATGTAGTTTGGGTATTTGTAGCCTCCAAATCTCATGTTGAAATCTGATCCTTGATGTTGGAGGTGGGGCATAAAGAGAGGTCTTTGGGTCATGGGGGCGGATCTCTCATGAATGGCTTGGTATTGTCTTGGCAGTAATGAGTGGAGTTCTCGCTCTGTTGGTTCCTGCCAGAAGTGGTTGTTAAAAAGAGCCTGGGACCCCCTTCCCCCTCTCTCTTGCTTTCTTTCTTCATGTGATGCCTGCTCCCCTTTACCTTCTGCCATGAATGCAAGCTTCCTGCGGTCCTCGACAGATGCAGATGCTGGTGCCATGCTTCTTGTACAGCCTGAGAACTGTGAGCCAGATAAATCTTTCTTCATAAATTACCCAGCCTCAAGTGTTCCTTTATAGCAATGCAAAATGGCCTAAGACAATGTTTATAAGATATATACACTGCATATTTTATAGTATATGTATTTATATATCTCATATATATATACACTATTTATCCATGAGTTCTTATGTCATTCATGTGGTAACTGTCCATATCATTATCCATAACACAGAAAAAAGAAAAATTATATCTGCTGGATTTCTTTTAATAAAGCAACCAGAATGAACAAGTTATAATTGGACTTGAAATCCCAAATGTTTGAATTATCATCCAATTTAAAATATACAACCTAATTAACCTATGAATCAACAAACTCTTTTGGAATATATCAAACAGTCTTAAGTGGCTATATAGAAACAAAAAACATTGGAATATTAATATAAGTGGCTTAGAATATAGAAAAAAGAAACAGATGAACTGGTTTCAAATCCGGTGTTTCCCACTTACTAGATCTCATATATTTGGTTTAATACCTGTTCCCAGAATTAGTGTAAGTTTAATTAAAATAAGGTATATAAGGCTTTTAGCATAGCACCAGTACACAGAAGGCATTCAGTAAAATGTAGATGATGAATAATAAACAGTTCTCAAATATGTTTGTACTTTCTGTGTACACAGAATTGACATATGTTTAAAGAAACTTGTTGATGGATTTATCATGATACCAGAATACCTGGCACCTTTTGTGATCCTTAGTCAGTGCTTATGAAAAAGTTGTCAAGAATTGAAGAATTGGTTTCTTGATGAAATAGAACTCTTACACAGGATTAATTTCTGACAGAAGCTTTTTTAGCATTCTTGCCAACTGATCTTCCTCCTTTCTTTAGTGTGGTAGCAGTAGTGTTTGACTGTGGTTTCTACATAGAAATATGAAGGAGAGGGGTAGCTAAAGACCCTTTTGTTTCTATCCTCACTGCTTCTTTGAACTAAACTCTGCATTTCCTTTTTAACTTGGGGCTCTTGGAAAGCTGATGCTGGAAAAAAATAAAAACCTCCATGTAACAAACCATGTCTTATTCTCTCAGTATTTTAGAAAATGATTATCTTCAAGTCAGGGTCTCTGCATTTATTCCTCTAAATGAGGACAGTTTTGGGGATTTCAAAAGGCTTTCACCATTACCTCATTTCTATCCCTTGGGTACATTTAAGTAGCTAGCTCAGCAAGAAGTCAGATGATGAATTCCTCATTACTGTGGTTATTAAACTAAAGATTCACTGACCGTCTTCCCATTCCAATAGCCACGGTTATCAATCTTTCCACAAAAAGTCATCATCTGGGCCCAAATCTTACAATATTTTGCCCCAAAACAATTTGGCTGTGGCTTAGTGACCATTTCTTCTACATTGATAATCTATTAATTTGTTTTCACTGATCTCTGTCAACATGATAACACTAGAATACATCATAATTACTACATAGATATGGTATTACGGGTTATGTATATTACTTGGTTATCAGAAAAGCAGATTCAGCCACATTAACTCACAGGCTCTGTGACACTATGAACTGTAAATTAGGCAATTTTAGAAAATTTATAAATTTTTTCAGCAATTTACTAAATAAATTCTATACTCATAAGTATACTGTCAGGTTATTTACATAGATATTCGGACTACAGACCTTCTTTAGCGATATACAAGGTCCATAGGGTCTTTCTCTGTTTTTCTTTTGACCTTTGTCTTTTAAAACAAAAACATTTTGTTTTGTTATATATACAGAAAATTTTTTTTGACATTGATAATTTGCACCTAAAAGATATTTTCTTAAATTGGAAAATTTCAAACTTGGATTCGTGAATCCTCTATTTACTGATCTGTTAGAATAGATTTTTTCCCTTTAAAAGAAATCTGTTCATTATTCAAGCTTGAGAAGAAATACTTAAAGTACATTTATAAGTAGCAAGCACAATGTTATTAAGTTTTCCATAATTTAATTTCAATGATATTGATTTTATCTGATGGACACATTAGTCTTGATTTTTCTGATCCACAGGATTGAATAGAAACTGTTGTAAACCCCCACTCTGCTGACCTTTTCCCTCAGAGGAGAGTTAAAGTCAGCAATGATGCATGTTCCAGGATATTTGCAGGAAAAGGAGTAAAAGGTCCTCTTAAAGCTGTCCCCTCCACTTGTCTTTTCATATCTTGGAGATGTGGGGACGGCTATGAGCCAGTGCGGTTGCTGGCTGTAGATCTGCATATCTTCTCCCCAGAGATCAGCACAAACTGGGCATTGGGACAGAAACTCTGAGGGGGCTGGTGGAAGTTCTTCACTCAACAGTGTGCTCTGAGACCATAAATGTTCCAGGAAAACATCACAGAGCACTGTTTTGTTGACTAAATGGCCCCAAACTCTCAATCTGTCCTCGTTGACCTAAATGAAATAATATGGGTTATAAAAGATGATGCCTTTGGAAGCCAATGAATCATTAAGCAATTTATATTATGATGTTAACGCAATTTCTAAACTTGGTTGATGACTATCAGGAGTGGTGTTCTAACTTAGAAATCAGAGACAAATCTGGTTTTACTTCATGTTTGTTCTGTATAAGATAGCTGCATAAAAGAACTACAAGCTATGACATATAGGTATGTATATCTCGATTTAATATTAAATTACAAATTTGTGGTAAAATAAAGGGTTATTATGATTAATTTCCTCATGAGCACATATTGTTGTTACCAAAATGACATGATTTTTCAAAGAAAATCTATTTCCTTCTGCTAGAATAACTCTATTCTGACTCTGAAAACTGATTCCTCAGACTCTGCCCATTTATGCACTGTGGACATTGGTGCGGAATCTGGCAGAGACAATCCATCCCAGCCCTTACCTTAGTCTGCCATTAATGATCTTGGGTCAGGATATTTCCTTGACATTAATATTGGAGCTGGGAATGTAATCTTCAGCTACTTTATTGAGTTTAGATGACCCATCGGATTTGTAGTGGCTAATAGATTTAATTTGCAGTTCTAGATTATTTCCATAAATCACCATCAAGAGCTGTGTATTAAAACTCTGTTATCTAAAGTTGCCTATTAGCTGACAGGGCTTAGAAGCCCCTTCAGGGAGGCAGAATGGATTGGCTACGAACTGGCTATTTCTATATCAAAACTTAATCTCTGAACTACAGCAATGCCAGCAGCTAGTCACTGACCTTGCCTTTGTTCACCGCCCTCAGTGATTACATAGACAGATGCAGTTTTAGTCCCCTCCCCATTGCAGTCCATCTGCCACATATTCACTTTTCACCAGCACTTAATTTCCTATCAAAATATTTTCCAGGATGAGAAAAGAATCAACTTCCAGGCAAGAGAGAAATGAGAATGAGTGATTCCAGTTAATGACTTCCAGATAAGGACTTGCTTATTTTCCTAATGGTCTACAGGGTCCTGCTAAGCTATCATGTCACAAACAGAATAGATAATTTTAATGGGAGAACTGTCTAAGGTTTCAGGACATAGCCACAGCACCTTTGTCTACATAAAATATTTTTTAAAGTAAATAAACTAATGAGACTTGCAAACAAGTGAAATCTAAGAATAATATAACTGAGCCTTCAGGCAAAATATTTTCACAACCTGTGAAATCAATAAAAGTAAAATCTCTAAGGACTAAACGCATACATTTTTTTGTCTATCATGAAAAAATACATTTCTATACTTAAGAGATAGTGTGGAGAAAGATTTGAAGGTAGTGAAAACATATTTCTTCACTGGAAGACAAGATTGAGAATTCCAACCTAGGGTTGCATCATTTAGACTTCTCTCTACTGTTTGAGATGCATTTTCCAGAGTAGCCACTAATAAATATGAGACCCCTGCTAAACAAAATGCAAACACTAAACGAATAGTAATGGTGGTCTTTAGTTTACCACAATGGTCTGACACATCAAAAGTGAATGAGTAGGTGGTTTCCAGAATACTGTCAAATAACAGAAAACAACTTGCTGCTGAAAATACATTGAGTGGTGGAAAAAGAGATGCCAAATTGTTTCATCCTCATAATAATAAATGAAATAAAGTAAAAGTATTAATAAAAACATAAGAGCAGACCAAGAGTATTATTTAAGAAAAACATTTCCTTATGTTTTATTATAATTAATAATTATAGGAAAAAAAACAAGAAATTGGGAGGAATTATGGTTACTATTTTCAGAACTGCTTTGGCATGTAAGGTACCTTGCCTGCCTTTAACAAGGCATTTACTTATTACTCTGTTTTTATCCATCTGTAAATGATGCCTGAGGGAAAAAGAAGTCCTACTTTTAAGACATACTGAGTTTAACATATGTAAAGTGGTTTAGTTGCTTAGAAATAAAAAGAAAGAAGGAAAGTAAAAAGTATTATTATAGCATTTGTGGCATTTAAACCTATAATTAAGGTGACCAAATATTTTCCATAACCCCCCTTATATTTAGTCACTTACAAATATTCTGCAAGTTTATGATTTGAAGCTAAAACTTTCCACCAGGTCTATGTATGTATTGCCTGGAATCACTTAAAAATAATTCAAGTAAGTTTGAATTTTGGTAATTTGTCTTTTGTTGGATAATTTAAAAGAAAGTCATTGACATTTTTACATGAAGTAAAGCAAATGCTATATTTGATTTTGGATTAGACCTTAAAATCAAATGTAGCATGCATGGGACCCTCAAAGGGAGCTTATATGAACTTGGACTATAAAAGTTTAAAGACAATAATGCCATTCATAGATTAAAACCATGATCTAAACATGCTCTGCTGCAAATTTTACTTTGAAAATGTGTTCTTGCCACTTGGATCAGTTCTTCCTCTCTCACTTGATTTACAGCCTCACCAACTGGTGATTTGAATGCTGTACAGGCTGCTTACAATACAATAATTATTTTTACATTTTGAAAAAGGCTATATTTCTGAAAGCATTGTATTCCAAAATTTCCTAATATTATGTATAATGTATATTATATATTATTTTATATTATTAATCATTTAAGAGAAACAGTATGTAAACTTTTGAGATAAATTGCAATCTTAATATATAACAAAATTCAATCTTAGATTGATTATAGTATTTTAGTTTTTAGCTCTTTGGCACTTAACCAATGGATAGTATGGGGTAAGGGGCACAGGATGGGAATGGAGAGAAAAGCAGTAAAGGCAAATTTTGATAATCTTTTCAGATTTACATACTATGTATAAACTATGTATATCTTTTTTACTTGTTTAAAATTCAGTAACCAGAAAGTACAGTTGACGAAGTTGTTCACTCTACATTATCAATGGAAGTAAACAAGTTATAAAGATTTTTTTTTGTTTTACTTGTAACTTGTAGAGGTTTGGTAAAGATACTGGCATATTTTCTATACCTTCTACATTGCGAGCACAAGCTATTCATCATACGTTTATTGAGAGCCTTCAGTGCCCAGCTGGATTGGTCAAAGAAGTACCAAAAGAATTAGACACAGAAAGTTCTTTCAAGGAATGTAGGAGAATAAAAATTAATTGCAGTACCAAATAGTGAATGTTACCTTAAAAGTAAGTTTGGTTGGTTTTGGGATACCTGGGGAAGAAGGTCACAACAGTCCTAAAGAGTTGGCAAGGCCAGTTTAGAGAATGGTAATCTACCCTAATCTCTTCCTTCCTACATTAACTCTGCTTTCTCGTGAGTCTCCAAATGTTTTAGAATTTAATGAGATCCTTGCTTCTCACAGTGTGGTCTACAGATTGGCAGTATTGGCATTACCTGGAAACCTGTTCAAAATGCAGAATTTTGGGCCCCATCCCAGATCTACTAAATAAAAATCTGCACTTAAAGGGATTGCTTGGTGATCCATAAGTATATTAATGTTTGAGAAGCATTACTTTGGATTCTGTCTTCTTAATAACTTTGAAAATCAGCTGAAAGCAGAAGTTTGTATTTTCCTTTACTTTTGACCTTTAGGAAGATACCATCCCAAAAAACACCTTCATCCATGCAGTATGTTTAAGCAAAGAGAATGGGTTCAAGATAACTCTTGACTCTAGTTCCCCACAGCCTGCATGTGAATGGAAAAGGTTCATAAATTCTTGTTTACCAAGGGCATGTAAAAGTGATGATAAAGCTGATCTGAAGACAGATGGGATTGGGACTAGGAAAGAATTAAGTACATGGACTGTTTGACTGGAGCTGTGGCATGATCATGGCCAGTAGCAATAAATGTCCCTGACAAAGGCCAGAGAGAATGAATGTATCAACAGTGGAGACTAGAAAAGACCCAGAAGGCAGCTGGTGGAACATAGGCCTCTCCTTTTCCCACTCGTATGAGTTGTTATTTTTTAAGCTCAGATACCTCTCAGGCAGAGGCAGAAAAGAAGAGTGGTGTGGAAATGGGAGAAAGAAGGTAGGAGGAAAACCTTTAATTGACCTAGCTAACCTGAAAGAGACTAAGTTCTCAACTGGAAGAAAACGGGTTGCCTGTGAGGGTCAAGTTTAAGTTTTTTTTCTCCATTAGCAGATATGAGGCTATAAGCAAAAATAACCCTTTTATGGAAAATAAAACTCTACGTATGTGTGCCTGATTGATAATATGACAATTTTAAACTACAGTATAAACATGAAATGTCTTTGCTTAACATCCTTCAGTGACTTCTTATGGCTACTATGTTATAGCTTGGAACACCCCATTTTATTTGGCTCTTGCCTACCTCTCTAGCATTACCTGAAATCAAAAATGGAGATTAAAAAATTTTTTAAAATGCTTAAAGAAACAGAAGGAAATTTCAGTGCAAGTTCTAAGCCAGTAGATCTATGTTGTTGTGGGGGGAGTGTGTGTCTGTTTGTCTGACTGTGTGTACTACATATTACAACATTGACTCCTTTATCAGTTATCTGTGGCCAAAATAATGTTGCATTAAAAAAAAAAAAAAACCAAAACCCAGTGTCTTAAAATACCAAATAAATTATTCTCACAGATCTGCAGATTGGTTGCAATTTGTCTAAGCTGACTTGGTTGGATGGTTTCAGTGGTCTTAACTAGACTGATTCATGCTTCTGAAACCAGCTGGGTTCAGGTGGGGGCAGCTCTGCTCCACGTGTTTCACAACCTCCCTCTGAGAGCAACAGGCTAGTCTAAGTATGTCCTTCTCATCGTGCTAGCGCAGGATCAAAAGTATGGGGTCAGTCATGTATAGGTTTACGAACTTCTGTCCATATCACATCTACTAATATTTCACTGGACAAAGAAAGTCACATGAAAAAACCTAGAGTCAAAGGGTAGGAAAGTTTGTTCCACCAACTATAGGAAAGCGCTGAAATCTATATGCCAAAGAATATATATTTATAATCCAATTACTAGAGATGGAAAAATAATACACTCTACCTCAAACCCCCTTTTTAAAATAACTGCCACCACATCAAAAGAAACAAGGTAGCAATTAGAGAAGCAAAATCTGACAGAGTGGTACTTAATCTCTCTGCAATATGACCCCATAATCATGTCTTGCTTGTGTTTTCTGTCTTGTAGAGAAACCTATTTGCAGGATTGCAGTTAATCACTGAATTATATTTTACAATCCATGCATTCATAAATTTGATTGTATTGTTCTTATGTTCTATTAGAGGGGTCAATAAACTACACTCGGCAAGCCAAATGCAGCCCACCGTCGGATTTTGTGAATGAAGTTCTGTTGGACTACAGTCACTCTCATTTGCTCACTTAACATCTCTGGCTTCTTTTATGCTACAACAGCAGAGCTGAGTTTTCGTGATAGATAACATTTTGTCTCATGAAATATTTACCAAAAAGCTAAAAATATTTACTATCTCACCCTTTACAGAAAAGTTTGACACCCCTGCTATTATATTTAAGGCAATTACACCTGTTTATTCAGCTTAAATGTTACCAAGATCCAACCCCTTTCAAAAAAGAAGAGAGTTTTAATAAATAACAGAGCCAGAATCTGAATGCAACACCTATGGCTCCAAAGTCAGTGCTTTTCTCCCACATGCTATACCATTTCCGATCTGGGTGATTTTCTTATAATTAACTTTTTCAATAAGTATTTTGGGCAGGTTATAAAAACAATCAACAAAAATATGACACAACATCAATGCAGTAAAAATAGATTATCATAATGTATATCTATATTGTGAATTTTTTTCATTCAAAATGTTCTGTGACTTTTCTCTTTGTTTAAAAATCACGAATAAAACTGAAAACAAATGGTCATTGGCATCCCGTTTTTCAGGTTCAGAAAAATACCTCCAAGTAGGAAGTCTAGAGTGGGATCCAGCCACTGCACTGCAGCAATTGCTAAGAAGCATTGGAAGCAGCCTTAACTAACACCCCCAGTTAGTATATGTAGGAGCGGTGTTGCTTTTCCCTCCCAAAAGCCAAGTTAGGCACTGAAAGCAAATCTTTCAAAAAGACTAAGGAGTTCCTGCAAAAAGAGATGCTTGGCATCTTGACTTTCCCAACTAGAGACTTGCTAAGACACAGAGACTAAAAGCTCAACTCCAGCCACCACTAGAGAAGATCCCAGTGACAAAATTCTCAGAAGAGAATTCTGAAACCTCAGAGGATACTACAGTATTTTCTTCAGTTGCTTTTATTCGAGTATGGGAAGAATTAGTGGTATTTTAGATACATCCTATGAAATTTGAACACAGTCACTTGTGCCTCTTCTGGCATAGAGATTTCTGAAGCCCGGAGGTCTAGTGGAACAGGCTATGCTCTCAGGTCTTGAAAGGGCCATGGTATTATATGTCTGGTAAGAAAATGGGGCCCCATATGGATTATGTGAGAGGGCAGGAGAGGAGACCAATAGGTCTTGATGGAGGATAGGTATCAGTGGTGGAGAAATGTCTCTGGCCTCACTCTGTTGTTGATTGGTCTCGTCTTCTCTTAGTGTTCCGTTGATATAATGCTGAAGTGATATATGGGCTTTTTTTTTCACCTTGCCCAGACACATTTACTCCTTCAAAGAACAGCCCTGACTCTCTTTGACAAGCCAAAAATACAATATACAATATTCCCAATCCTTTTGCCAATATAGACATTTAATCACTTGACCTCTATGACCTCTTGAGCAGCTCGGCAGCTTATGCCACACCATCAACCTTCATTCTCCTTTACAGAGAACATCAAGACCTATTGGCCTTACCTCACATGCCTGGCTCTTGAGCAGAGACAGCTGGAAGTCTGGGACCTCTTTTTCTTCTCCATTTAGCTTTTTCCACATGACTGGCTTGGACTTCTTCACATAGTGTCTTGATCCCAAGAACAATAATTCCTAAATGACAAGCCCCATGAAGTACTCATCAAGCCTATGCTTGAATTACACTTCCATATACCCCACTGGTCAAACTTGGAGTCAATTTGGGAGATTACATTCAATTTTGGACAGTGTGAATACATTTGGGACTAGTTCATTCGGGGCCACACCATAAGATTCTGTCCTGCAACCCACAGAGTTTTCTCATTTATTCCTATTATTGTACTTATAACTGTAGTTTTCATGATTTTTTTCTATTCATCATTATGCCCACAGCGACTAGAAAAAGGGCCTAAAATGCAGTGGGTTAACAATAAATGTTTGAAATTCCTTCTGAATTAATGAATAAATATGGGACTCTCAAAATCCAATCTATTTACAACTATTAAGCATTCACAGCTACGAGCCAACTAAAGTAGTATTAATAATTCTACACCATTGTGCTTATGTTAAATACTTCTTCGAGATGTACAGTGAATTTCCTAAAGAAAAACAAGGTTTGTCAGTACTAAAATATGAAATGTTTAGAGATATAATTTGATGTATCACATGGAAGAAAAAAACCATTTAATAATTCCCTAATTCTCTCAGTTAAGAGAAAACACATAGGGAAGAATTCATTATCAAGCTTTGAGTTTTAAGAACTTTTAGCCCTTAAGAGTAGGGATTCTGAGTTTATCAGTTCCTATTGCTGCTGTAACAAATTATCACAGATTTGTGACTTGAAACATTCCAAATTTATCCCTCACCATTCTGGAGGTCAGCAGTCCCAAATCAGTTTCACTGGGGCTCTTAAGGTTCTGGGGGCAGAATCCGTTTTCTTCCCTTTTAGCTTCTAGCATTGTTCACTTCTGGTCCCTTCCCCCTGTTGTCAAAGCACATCATTCCAGTATCTGTGGCCACCAACATATTACCTTCTACTTTTCTGATTCTGATTCCTCCTGGTCCCTCTTATAAGGACCTTATAAGGCCCACCTGGATAATCTTTCCATCTCAAGATTCTTAACTTAATCACATTTGCAAAATGTCTTTTTCCATATAAGGTGACATTCACAAATTCCAGGCGTTAGAATTTGCACATATTTGGGGACCATTATTCATCCTGCCACAGTGAGATAGTAAATTATACATACTATACTAAAATTATACACATTGCACTAAATTAAGCATTTTTCTCTCCTTTGTTCAATTTAAGGAAATTGCAAGTTTTGAACAGTTTGGGGGGCAGTAGCAGAGGCAGAAAGCAGAAATAAACTGCAGATATTTCTGACTTTTCTTTTCAGAACATATAGGTCTTAAGGAAATCTAAAGCATGTAAAAGAAGATTCTCAGATTAAGACAATGTTCCTTGGAGATACATAAGAATGGGAGTGTCCATACACAAAAGAAAAAGCTTGTTTTTTCCTACTCTCATACACCACAACACTTCTGCCACCAGATTCTCCAGTGGACACCAGCTGGGTGTCTTCTAATTCAGTTCAATTCTGACAGTACCCACCTGGAGATAGCATTAGATCCCGCAGATTAAGAGCTCAGTCCCACAAGACTACATCCACTTCAGACCCCAGTTGCAAGTTCCAGGTTGTTTTCTGTGCTTCTGACCAATTGGCTATAAATCAGGGTTCCCAGAACTCCCTGCTTCGGTTGTTAATTTACTAGAGCAGTTGATAGAACACAGGGAAACACAATTACCATTTTATCATAAAGGATATTACAAAGGAGACAGATGTATAGCTAGAGGAAGTGATTGGATAGGGCAAGGCATGTGGGAAGGGCTATGGGGAATCCATGCCCTCTCTGAATGTACCAGCCTTAAGGTAGCTCCGTGTGTTCAGCTATCCAGAAGTTTCTCGAACCCAGTTCTTTTGGATTTCAGTGAGTCTTCATTATATAGGCATGGTTGATTAGATCATTGTACATTGGTGATCAGCTCAAACTTTGGTCCCTCTCCTCTCTCTGGAGGTTGGGGGATAGCTGAAAGTCCCAACTTTCTACTCAGGCCTCGGTCTTTCTGGTGACTAGCCTCCATCCTGAGGCTATTTAGGGGCCACCCACCTGTCATTTTATTAGTATACAAAAAACATTCTAATCCATCTGGAATTCCAAGGGCTTTGGGAATGAAGACGAAATACAGACTCACAATATCGTACTATAGAAAGTTGGCAACCCTCCCTTAAAAATAGAAATCCCCTGAGCTTGTGAAGGAGGAGGGCCACCAGCGAAGCAGCAAGTTGCCTGCTGAGAATGGGATCAAGTAGGAAAACATTCCCTCATAGAACGTGGCATAGAAGCAACAGAGACTCCTGAAGGGATTTCGCAAACAGGGAAGCGGATGATTGAATAGTGTTATCAATGACTGTCCCCCAGTGCCTTGGCACAGGAAAAGAACTGAAGAGTTGAGGTGGGGGGACACCAAGAATGATGACAATTGAATTTTTTACCAGATGGATAGAACAGAGTCTTCATAGCAGAAATGCAAGTGTTGAAATTTTTTTTGAAAAACAATATTTCTTACATGCCTCTGTTTGAGGATTAAGGTTCATCCCTGCGTACACATGTGCACTTTCTCCCTCTCTACCATGTTTGTTATATGATTTTTAACATTGTTCCAAAAATATAAAAAGAGATACTATAATTTTGGTGTGTAAACTTTTGAAATAAAAGCATAAACATACTTTAGAAAAACATTTATCGCTCACTCATTATTACTTTTTATTGGTCATGTTAATTAGGTTATTTTTCTTTTTATTCATATTTGTTATTATAAATAATGATGCGTTTATTGAATTACAGAGAAAAATGTAAATTTTTTCTCACAAGACTTTAAGTATCCTAATTCCATAATTTCATCTTAATAATATCCATCAGGTATTACATCAACGTTTTTGAAGTTGTTTTCCAGGGGAAAAAATGTGCATCTCTATGTTTCTATTTTGACATATTGTTTATGAAGATTTGTAGTCTGTACACAGTTTCTTTTTCCTCTGAGAACAACTGAATTATGAAAAAAAAAAAGCTATAAAATTGATTTCCAGAAAGGTAGCCAAGAGTCCTTCCTACTGGGAACAGTAACTTCAATTTTCAGATAATTTTACATAAATTGTCGCATTTGATTTCCAGAACAATATTAGACAGCATGGCAGACATTTTCATATAAGCTTGACTAAATTAATTCTTTGAGATACTCATGCAGGCTGTTGTGGGGATTAGAGATAGAAATGAGAAGTCTCTGACACATTCCAGTTGTTCAATAAAATATTAGCCATCATTGCTATTATTTCATACATATGAGAAGTGAGGCTTAAAATGATTATAGCTTGTCCCAGGTCTTCTGACACAGAGTTTCATTCTCAATGCCCAACAGCGATTCCCGTTAATTTCTTCCATTCGAAGAATGGGAATTGATTTAACAATAGAAAAACAGCAGAAATAATCTCACAGATTGTATTCCATCTGCAGGATCTCAGCTTCTTAGGCTCAACATTGACTTCTGGACAAAAGGGCTCTGCCAAGCCTCTGATCCTCTCAACCTCCCACACTACCAGTGTTTATCTTTGGAGGAGAAAAAAGGAATCCCTAGAAAGGCCTTAGTCTTTTTCTCTTGAAGGTGGGAGAAAAACACCTTTTGAAACTACTGCTGCTGTCAAAGTTCAGGCCTTGATTTGTGAAGCCTGGTCTTGCAAAAGTACTAAATCAAAGTAAAATGGATTTACATTTGTAAACTTTGTTTCCACTTAATGGGATTAGAAAGACCACTCACATTAAACAAACAAAAACATCAGTTCAGCATCAAGATGGATAGATATAATAGTAAATTAAATGTACACAAACTCTGAAACTCAGTGAGAATTTGGGCCTAAAAATTCTATTTTAAGATGGCTTGATGAATCAAGAAACTTCCAGAGCCTACTTACTCTTTTTTATACCTACTCTTTACCTGAGCCACGTGCACTATTAAGGGAAGAGGGTATATACATACACAAAGAGTGCAATGCGCACCACCCGAAGGATGGACATATTTGAAACTCGGACTTGGGGGGGGTGGGGGGAGGCAAGGGAAACATACGTAACCTAAACATCTGTACCCCCATAATATGCTGAAATAAAAAAAAAAAGTGATACATAGGGTGCAATTGAGGTTGGTTGGAGAGCAGTTAAAAAACAATCTTCTAAACTTCTCCAGATGCAAATATTTAAGTGAGGATTTAAACTCAGACATAGGCAGCAACACCTCTGTCGAAATCCTCTCAACATGCACAGAAAAAATGCACAACACTTTTTCAGACTAAACAGCAGTAAAAGTTTTTTATTTAAAAAGTATCTTAAGTATTCCCAAATAAATTAGCTTTGAATATTTCTTGCAATAAGTGAACCTGACAGTGATTATTTTTATGACCCACTGTCTGCTTATACTTCTAACAGAATTTTTGTAATCTTTTGACTACATCTCTTTACATT
This sequence comes from Avahi laniger, assembly GCA_963575035.1. Lineage (NCBI taxonomy): Eukaryota > Metazoa > Chordata > Mammalia > Primates > Indriidae > Avahi > Avahi laniger. The sequence continues at coordinate 26,524 of CAUYSK010035480.1, forward strand.
CTTATCTGCTCTAAAAGAGTACTCAGTACCGTCTTCACTTTCTGGTCTGAGTTCCTATCAAGCAAGATGTATGAAATTAAAATTGCAAACTATATGATTTTTATCAATTTATTCTGTCTTTGTGGCTTTGTCTTCATAAAATCCCAATAACCAACTAAATTTGCCAATTCAAGGGATAGTCTCATTTGAATTGAGATAGAGAAAGATCAGGTTAGACCTTGCAGATGATGTGAGAAGAGTTGCTATAATAGGAAGGGGATAGAAGATGGGCCTAAAGACTTACTCAAAAAGTTCAACAAAGACAGCAAATGTCAGGCAGATGCTGTAGGGTAAGGTCAGCAAGGTGATTAGACATCTGGATTTGAGGACCAAGGCTAGGTTAGTGGCCAAAAGAGACAGAGACTCAAATCAATGACTTTAGCAACAAAAAGGTATCTGGGCAGAAAGTCTTGAGGGACCAGAACAAAGTAAGTTGATGTAGAGCAACTCACAAAAGCTTCTTTTTCAAGGGATGACGATGAAATATTATGAGGAAGTTTAGGTGTTTCGGGTTTAGCAAACATCTTAAAGCATATACATCCAGATGAAGCCTCAAAGTTAATCTTAATCCATTGAAGCTGCTGTTAACAAGTACCGCTTTGGAACACGCTTGTTAAAATTGCTTTAAATGTTACATGATCTCATTTATGTATGAAATCTAAAATTCTACAAAGAAAGAAAAAAAAAAAAAACCCAAACAGTTGAATACATAGAAGTAGTAGAACAGTGTTGGGGGAAATAGAGAGATGCAGGTCAAAAGGTGCAAAGTTGCAGTTACATAGGAGGAATAAGTCTAGAGATCTAATGTATATCATGGAGATATAGTCAACAATATTGTATCATATAATAGAAATTTACTAAGAGAGTAGATTTTAGACTCTCTTACCACACAACAAAAAAAGGTAACTATGTGAAGTGTTGGATATGTTAATCAACCTGACTATAGGAGTCATTTCACTGTATATGTAAATCAAAAAAATCATGTTGTAGACCTTAAATATAGCAATAAAAGGAGAAATAGAAATGGTAAAATCTGAAAAAGTTGCTTTCACAGCCCACTTTTAAATCACACAGTGAGCTCATGGATATTACTCATGGGGAAGCCAAGCAGAATTTATGCTTACACATATGCTTGTCTACTCTGCTTCCAAAATCTCACCCCTACATTCACTATGGTATCAAGTAAAAATAAAAGAATTAATTAGCTAATACTTTTTGTGGCAGACATTTAAAAATAAAAATACAGAACTTCCAAACACCAATAACGGTCAAGGGAGAGTGGTGCAGATAGAGCCATTGTATCAAATGTCTCATTCTTAGTGGATATTAGAAAGCTATCAACAGTTACAAAGTTTATATGGGACCTTGCCTCAGTGATGTGACTTGAATAACTCCAGTCAATGCCCTACTAAAAAAACATACTTTTCACCACGTACTTATCTTAGTTGTCCGAAATTTTATTGATTGGACTGCCATTGATCCTAACCTCTATATACTTGCACACTGACAAACTTCTTTCTCAAATACAAGCAGAAAGCGTGTTGATGTACATACCTCTTAGCCCAATACAACCAGTGACAAATAGCTAGTGAGGCACTGCTCATCTGAGATAGGAGCTCCTGTATTTTGGTACCTAATTTTGTAGCACTCTTAATAAATTAAGTGTTTTCAAAACTTACAGCATTCACTGTTCCGTTCTTTCTCATGACTGTCTTTCCATAGCACTTCATTTGTAGGGCTTATATCTACTAGTATACTGTACAGCATCACTAGGCAACCACTCCCCACACATACACACACACACATACACATACACGCACACATTTCTGACTAGCTGTTTTCTATTCTTTCTTACAGTCTTCAAACAGATGTACAAAGAGGGTAGTCATGGTGGCAATAATCATTGGGTTATGGGGCAAGATGAGGAATTTCAAAATATGGCTCCCATATAATAGAAAAATATATGCCTAGTTTCCTGACTGATGCAGATTTATTTCTGAACTGGAGAAAATAGCAGGAAAGGGAAAATTTTATCTACTTTTAATTAAGCAAAGAAAGGTCAGAATACCTATTGCAATATGCAATCCAACTCTTTTAGTTCTCTAGTTTACGAAATTCCTCTTAGTTACTGGCAATGGGTTTATTGTCAGTTTGGTTTATAGTGTTTTGACTTTTGTGATCTTCCTGTGCCTTCACACATATGTTTGTAAAATGTCGAGCCCAGCTGGACCATGGGCTGCAAACCATATGCCATTTTACACCAGAAACCTGTTTTCTCTCTGGACCTGCTTGCAATTACTTCCATCTACTGATTTCCTGAATTTCTGGCACCTCAGTTCAATTTCTACATCTGCTTTTTACCCATTTAGTTTGTTGAACATCGCTTTCCAAGCTTCTTGGACTTAGTTACCCACACATTCTGGGATCTGCTCATTCCTCTGGTTTTGATGTCATCTATCCTCATCCCCCATCCTGCTAGCAGTCCAGCTTTTGCACTGAAACAACCACCAGATGGGGGCTTGCCCGCAGAACCACAGCCAAATGCAGGGTAGTAATTGTTATTTTGTAATACCAAAGCCCCTGTGTAGTCTTTGAATTCAGTGAGTTTGTCTTTCTGGGGTATGAGTGTTATATTATTGTCATTTTTATTTATTAATGTTTTGTGTATAGTCTATGGCCCTTTTTCATTAAAGATAATTTCCCCATGGTATGCACCAAATAGAAAATGCATTTATTTAGGCAAAAGTCTTAGTGATTTCTGGGTTGCTAGAGAATATGTTATGTTTAGGAAATACAACAAAATCACATGAGATAGTTATATGAAGAGCTGAAGCAAGACTATGAAGTGTGATGTCATTAAAGATTATTGGGTTAAAATCTGGAACTCTTATGCTTACTGCATTACTATAAACTTAATCTAATGAAACTAAAATGATTCAGAGGGTGAATATCACTCAAGTCACGTTGAATTATATTAATTTCCATATTTCTTACCTTTTTTTGAAGTGAGCAATGGGAAGAAACAAAAACTTTGACAAGCTTTGAGTTCTTCCCTAAGCACTGAAAAAATTTACAAGTTAACAAATGTTTATACTTTTGAAATAACTGAAAATGACTTCACAACGAATCTTAAAATGTACCAATTAAAGATTATTCCAAAATGCCAATTATCTAGTTATTAAAATATAGCATAGTAAATTAGCTGCTATTGTTGGCAGCTGAAATAATAACAAAAATTATTTGGAGACCTAAGAGAATTCTTCAGATACCCAGCAATAATCAGAAAGTAAGTTCCATGAACAATGATGTTAGTATCTTTAAGATGAATATTCTAGTAATGTGTTATGTTTCTCTCCTGCCTTTCTAACTCTTTACACTTTTACTGTCATGTAGTTAAAACATCCGCATTATTTATATATTTCTATAGAAGAGTATAAATTTTTTTATTTATCTGATTTCAAAATCTTTTGGGAATTAAAAAAGCATGAGATAAATAGTATATTTTAAAGTAGTCATTTAATTTCTTCTTTAATTATTTATAATTTTCCTTTTGTAAAGAGTTGACATTTTTATTTCTTTGTTCTTTAAATATCTCTTTCATGATCTTTGGAACATGAGGGAAGTATGCCTAAAGATATTATGCCTTTGAATCTGAAGTCCTGATCTGGTGTGTGAACTAATTTCCTTTTATATTTTCAAATACTCTATTTTTAAAAATTAATTTTGTATGCTGCTGTATAATACATTTAACTCAATTTATGCTACAAATGAACAAGGATTATGTGTTTTTTTCTTTCTTTCTTTCTTTTCATTGTTTTTTTCTGCTTTTTTTTAAATGTCAATTTTTTTTTATCCAGTACAGTCTATATTTCAGAATACACAGTATGCCAACTTTGATCCATTTCATTGCTACATTAATATTTCACTGTGATGCTATATTTAGGAAGTTTATATGCATTGAAGAGGAACTGCTCAGGGCATGCAAGATGAGCAGATCACAATAGCAGATAACCTACAGTGAATTAGAGGGAGGGAAGCAAAAGCAAATACAATGAAGACAAAGAGAAGATTAAAGTGCAAAATCTTATTTGAGACATTAGTTTTAGTTCACCAGTATCATAGTTTTATTTTCATAAAGTGGATCTTGAGAATTCATGAACTTTAAGTCCTAATTGGCAACAAACAATTCTATAAGGAATAGTATTGTATGCCTTGGAAAAACATCTTCATTAGTCACAATTCATTGATTAACTATTAACAAACTGTAAGTGCCTTGATGGCAGGATCTAAGTCTACTTAGCCTTTGAATAATCTAAAATATTTAATTAAGTATAAAAAATTTGATGAATTCCTCAAATGTAGTGGATATTATTCTGCAGACTGGGAAGTCCTTATATTAGAGAATTTAATGTCCTAGGAGGGAAGGCAGACAGTAAGTCAGAGTTCATTATGATCTGATTTCCAAATGTTTTCATTTGTACAACTCCTCAGCAAAAAATTTTAGGTCATGCTGCCCCAATATTTGTATTTTTATTCACAAATTTTTAATATACACTTTCATTAATTAATACTCAAGGTACAATTTATATTTAAAGTAAGGTTCATTGTCAAATACTTTTTTATAAATCCACATTCAAAAAGTTTTATTTCAAGTTTTTCTCTGATTTTCTCATGTAATTTCATTAGTCTTAAACTCTTTTTCAAAATTGGATACTGTCAGCTCTGCCATATTTTTGCTCACTTGTGCTTACGTTATTGACATTACGTTTAGTCTGTGATTTCTTTGCAGAAACTTTAAAAACCATGCTTTAAAGGCTTGCTTTCATGTTTTAACTTGATAATATAATATATAAATCTAATTATCTGAGCACATGTAAATTGCCAGTGGGTTATATGGCACACTCCCTGAGAGGTGAATGCTTGAAGCAAACATTCTTATGGCACAGTGGGAACAGAGCTCTCCTGCAAAAACTTTTGAGTATACATCCCAGTTTCATTTTGTTTCTCAAACTCGTAGCAATACTATTCCATGTGACACCATTGTTCATTAATAAATGAGATAAAAGATCAGACCACAAAACTGCAGTTTCAATTTGAAAAAGAGTTTTACTCCAGAGCAATTAGCACTTTGCTGAAAGTAAAATTCAGGGTAATAAAAATTAGTAACAAAACATAGCATTTCAATATAGAAAGAACTAAAGTTTGTCCATATAGAGAAAAAAACAGTTACTGAAATATGCAATACCAATACACCTAACAGTAGAAACACGTAAGAGAAAGATATTTTAAAATGATGAGGAAGTAAATGGAAGGTTTGTGAATCTTTTCTTTCTTTTAAGGTTTTGAATGTTTATGAGTTTTTTACAAAAAGCATTTTCAATGTTCCGTGTCTTGTATTTAAACCTGAGCAATGCCTGAGTAACTAAGGTTTGTTTAATTAGTGTAGTATCATTCAATGTGAATTTACTGTACCATTTGGCTTTATTTTGTTACTTTTTTTGAATCCTTGACCCTAAGCAGCAATTTTGCAAATGAGTTTCATTTATGAAATCCAAATTCATAAATTATTTGAAATAAGTAAATACATGTATATTTACATAAAACCTATTAATGATAATAGATTATTAAAATCAACTCTCCAGGAAAAGGCTTACATAGTAACAACTCTGAAGATTATGATCTAAATGTGATCCCTTTTGAAAAAAAGAGATCAAATCATAAGTAAAATAACACATTTTCAGTAACTCTGCTCTGTTGATAAAATTTTTTAATCAATGAAAAGTTGCTTCTTGTCACAAACTTTGAGATGGTGGTGATGATGATGATGATGGTAATGATGACAGGAATGCAAGCTACAGAAAACAGAGCTATGGGTACCTGTGATGGACTCAATATGTACTTTCAAAAATTCGTATGTTGAAATCTAATCTCTGTTGTGATGATATCCTTTTTTTTTTTTTTTAGGACACTTGCTCATTTATTTAAAAAGGTCCCGGGCCGGGCGTGGTGGCTCACGCCTGTAATCCTAGCACTCTGGAAGGCCGAGGCAGGTGGATCGCTCAAGGTCAGGAGTTAGAGACCAGCCTGAGCAAGAGCGAGACCCTGTCTCTACTAAAAAATAGAAAGAAATGATCTGGACAACTAAAAAAAAAGTATATATATAAATTAGCCGAGCATGGTGGCGCGTGCCTGTAGTCCCGGCTACTCGGGAGGCTGAGGCAGAACGATCGCTTGAGCCCTGGAGTTTGAGGTTGCTGTGAGTTAGGCTGATGCCACGGCACTCTAGCCCGGGCAACAGAGCAAAACTCTGTCTCAAAAAAAAAAAAGGTTCCTTCACACACCGTGGATGAAAGAAGGCAAGAATGCAGGATTGTGGTATGTGCTGGGTAGCTCTGAGCGCTTACCCAGGAGAGCAGGTGTACTGGTGAATCACTGGTAAGTCAGAGGAAAGGAGTCAGTCCAGCCTCCCCTGTCCTTGACTCCAGGAAACTTCATTTGCCGATCCACTCCTCCGACATAAATACATCCCATATCTCTGTGATGATGTTTGGAGGTGGGGCCCTTGGGAGGCAATTAATGCCCTTGTAAAAGAGGCCAGATAGCTTGATCACCCACTTTCCACCACGTGAGGATATAAGAAGTTGTTTGTCTACAACCTGGAAGATGGCCCCCACCAGAATCCGACTATGCTCACACCCTGATCTCAGCTTTCCAGCCTCCAGAACTGTGAGAATAAATGTTTGTTATTTAAATCACAAGTCTATGATAATTAGTTATAGCAGTCTGAACTAAGACAATGCTTCATTTACCAAATATTATTTATCTTATTATGCAGACCACTTTCAGAATACATGTTCAAATTAGAGATAAGACACTGAACACATAACACAACCACTAATTCTTAATACACAAATGTTAAAAAATAGTTTGTTATTAAAAGTCATCCAAAAATGCAGATTCACATTGTTTCTTAGAAAAAAATTTACATATAATTAGCAAAATAAAGAAATTTAACATCATCCTTTTACCTGCCAAAAGAATGAAAAAAATCTTTCAAAATCCACAAGTGTTGTGGACCTAACTTACAGTTATACATATATAGGTAACACACAGAATACACCCTTTTAAGTGTGAGAAAATGTCATTGATGCTGTCTGCGATGGTACTTTTATTTAAACTGAAAGACAAGGCATTCATGTGGTATCTCTTGCCATCAATGCCTTCTTGCAACAAAAAGAAATGACCACCAAAAAACAGCTCCTTAAATAAATGTCTGATTTCACACTTTCAGGAAAAAGTATTATCTTTTTTCTGGTCGAGCCAGCAAAAATTGAGAAAGATTAGGAACGTGTCTCAAAGATGTTCATTAAAAAGTAGTTATAAAAATATGAAATAGACATAGCAATGAGCATGCCAAATACACTAAAGCTGTCATCAAGAAGACTGAATAGCTGGGAAAAGAATTCTTCAAAATGCAACATTTTTTTCCTACATGATAACAAAATCTATTAATTCCATATGCCCATGTTAGTCAAGCATAAAGAGACCAATGAGTCACAGAAAAAAAATTTGTTAAAAACCTATCCCAAGAAATCATGCTAACAGCCTGATGTGTTTTCTTCCACAGAGTTTTCTCTGATCATACGTATTTACTAACTTATGTATCCATAAATACGTTTTGATTTTTTCTTTTGTTGCACTTGAATTTTTTTTATACTGAAACAATGACTCTGCAATTTGGTTTTTTAAGTGAACTGCATGCCCCTGACAACCATTCAGTTCAGTATAGTTAATGATTAACACATTTGTTTTAACAGCTACATAGTATTCTATAAGTACGATTTATTCAATCATGTGGGTGAGTGTGTGTGTGCATGAAAGAGAGACAGAGAGAAAGTATGTATAAGATTGTATTAGTTTGTTCTGTGCCGATATACAGGAATGCCTGAGGCTGGGTAATTTATAAAAAAAATGTTTATTCAGCTCACAGTTCTTCAGACTGTGTAAGACGTATCTCATTCCACCAGCATCTGCTTCTGATGCGGACTTCAGGGAGCTTCCAATCAAAGTGGAAGGTGAAGGAGGAAGCAGGCATGCTACACGGTGGGAGAAGGAGCAAAGAGAGGGAGGAGGTGGTGCCAGTCTATTTTAAACAACCAGTTCTTAAATGAACTAATAATTCGAGAACTCATCATTATCATGGGGAGGGTACCCAGCCTTTCATGAAGCATCTGCCCCCTGACTCAAACACCTCCTACCAGGCCACACATTCAACATTGGGATCAAATCTCAACTTGAGATTTGGAGGGGATAAACATCCAAACCACCTCAAGGATATTCAGGGATTCCTTCCACCCCAATATTTTGCCACAATGCTGAAATAAACATACTTGAACACATATCTTTATGATTTTATTTTTATAGAATGGATTATCAAAACCAAGTTTACAAGGTCAAAGAATGGATGTGCTGTTACTTTTAATAAATATTAAGAGATGAATATCCAAAATGATCTTGTACTTTATTTTTGGACTATTCAATTTGCACTTTCCTATTGGTGAGGTTGAGAAATATTTTATGCTAACTGACTTTTGGAATATTTCTTTCATTAATTATCTACTGCTCATTTTCCTGTTAGGCTCTGTGATTACCCTATTAGGCTTTATGACTTACATGTGTCAGAAAGATTAAAACTTTATTTTATGTGTTGAAAATATTTATCCTGGTCTAGCATATTTCATTAGCATTTGTTTACAGAGATTTTTATAACAGAAAAGTTAATTTTTATTAGTAAAGTATGGTTTTTATTTCCTTTATGGCTTCTTAAGTACATTTTTTTATTTATCATACCTTTATTTGTAAATATCTTTAAAAAGTACATATTTTTTTAAATATTTTAAAGATATATTTTATTTGCATTTAAATTTTAACCTACTTTTAATTTTTCTCTTTTATTGAAATGTAAGAGAAAAGTATATAAATCATAAGTACAAATTGAACTAACCAAGGTAATATAGAACTTTTTCAAAAACTTAAACATTACCGCCACTGCCTCCTGCACTGTCCAAATCACCATTCCATTTCTCTAAAGCAAATGTTAGTCACTATATTAACTTCTCACACAACAAAATAGTTCTGCAGTGCTCGCTTCAGCAGCACGTATACTAAACTTGGAATGGATTTCAACTACATAAAAATGAATCACACAGAATGCATTGTTTTGTATCTGGCTTCTTTCACTCAAGATTTTGTTTATGAAATTCATCCATGTTGTTGAATATAGTAGTCAATTGTTCATTTTTGTTGTTTTACGGCATTTCTTGTATGAGTAAAACACTATCCATTCTATTATTTATAGACTTGAGGTTGCTTTTTTTGCTTTGGAACTATAAACATTCTTGTATCTATTTTTAGAGTACGCGTTAATGAATCTGTGCTTAGTAAATACTTGGGTGTGCAATTGCTGTGAGATATATAATAGCCAAATATAGTAGATAATGCAAAATAATTTTAAAGTGATTGTATAATTGCAGTGTATACTCACAGCAGCAGTGCATGAAATTTTCAGGTGCTCAAATCCTTGCCAATACTTGCTATTATTTGTCTTTTAATTTCAGATCTTCTGGAAGGTGTGTAGTAATTTTTCACTTTGAGGTTAATATACATTTATCTGACTGTTTAAAATTTTGAAAACCTTTTCATAAGTTTATTGGTCATTGGATATTATCTTCATTTTCAAGTGCTTATTATCCATTTTTCTATTGGATTGGTTATATTGAATTGTAAACATTCTTTGAATATTTAAATATGAGCTCTTGGTCAGTTATATGTCACAAATATTCTCTTTTTCCACTTTTCTGCCTTTTTATTATTCCACAAGCATCATTTGATTAAAATTAACTTAATTTTAATATTGTCTAATGTATCATGCTTTTCCTTTACAGTGTTTTTTGTGTGTGTTTGTATGTCCTGTTCAAGAATTCTTTCTCTCATTTGGCATTCATTTGGCTTGGTAAAGTTGGCATTCATTTTTATTATAACCAATACCTTTCCTTGTTATCTATATACCCATGGTAGGGATAAGAGAGGAATCTATAACAAGTTCCATGTTGCCATTTTGTCAGGAGCTAGAAACATGGATTTATTTAGGAATATCACTTTTCCCTCTCTCACATTTTTGAAGAATTTTATTTGAATTCCTTATATGCATTTTTTACATCATTGCATTTTTTTTGCCACTAGTTTCACCTTGTAAGGGACCGAGTACTTTTTCCTAATGCAGCCAATCTTCACATCAATCTATAAAGTCGTTTAAGATGCAGCATTTTTTGCATCCACAGATGATGGTTCACTGGAATTCCCTCACACAGTCCAGTGTCATTTGCATGGCATAAGACACTTCTTTCCTCATTTGTTCCAAAAATGTATTTCGATGATCTGTAAAATGTAACCACTATATTTTCACTCTGAATAATTTTTAAATCCATGTTTCTCATAAAATACAAAACTTGTAAGTATAAAATAATTTATCCAGAGTTAGTAACTAAATCTTCATTCAATTTCTTTACTATCTTCTTTAACCAATTCTGTCAGGTAAACTTAATAATCATCTCAAACCGCATTGGGGGATATCATTAAGACTACTATGTCTTCCACAACTAGATCATTGCTGCTTAAAACATACTGAGAGCATGATACATAATTTGAGAGACTTTGTAAGAACTCAAATATATAATAATTCATTTATGAGGAATGACTTTTTTTTTTTTTTTTGAGACAGAGTCTCACTTTGTTGCCCTGGCTAGAGTGAGTGCCGTGGCATCAGCCTAGCTCACAGCAACCTCACACTCCTGGGCTCAAGTAATCCTACTGCCTCAGCCTCCCAAGTAACTGGGACTACAGGCATGCGCCACCATGCCCGGCTAATTTTTTCTATATATTTTTGACTGTCCAATTAATTTCTTTCTATTTTTGGTAGAGATGGGGTCTCGCTCTTGCTCAGGCTGGTCTCGAACTCCTGAGCTCAAACAATCCGCCCGCCTCGGCCTTCCAGAGTGCTAGGATTACAGGCGTGAGCCACTGTGCCCGGCCTATGAGGAATGATTTTTGAGAACCAAAAAAACCCACACCTGCCTTATAGATAGGCACTTATGTCTTTACTGTTCAATTTTATATTTCATAATTCTTAAATATTAAGAATTTAAGCATTTAGATTATAAATTATCCCATAAGTACAGCTTTTGTATGCCTATAGAAAATTTTATTTTCAGTCTCTCTTTGATTCAAATGTTATTCATGAGTGTTTCTTAATTTCCAATATGTTACCCTTTATTGTTGAATTCTAGTTTTATTAGATGATCATTAGAGTATATACAGGTGTTTTTGCCAAAAAAAAAAAAAAGATGAATTGGCAAGACTTTATTTTATGTAAGAAGTTTGTATCCTTCAAACTCTCCCACATGACAATCACATCTTTCTCCCAACCTGCCGGGATTAAGAACAATTCAGAATTGTGGCACAGTGACCCTCTTGTTCCAAGAACACTGGCATGAGCAAACAGTGACGTCAAGAGCAAATCCAGGGGTAGCTCTTCTCCAAAGGAATCGCAAGTATTCTGTCACTTGAAGCATTCAAAGAAGATTTTTGCTGAGCTTCTGAAAGAAGTAATTCTTCTCTGCCAATAGTATCTTGGCTTTTGCTTGGTACGGAAGAGAACAAAATTCTGTAGCTGTTCTCTCAACCACAGTTCCCAGAAGAATCCCCTAGCCTTTAATGCACCAGGTGAGGGCAGCATATCTCTAAGCATTATGTAATTTCTCGAAGATACTGGAGGGACCACGGCACCTAGAAGTGTGGCCAAGATGCCATTCTCCTGGAATTTCTCCAGCAAAGTTATGAATTGATAGCTTCAGGTCCATTCTTAAACATAGCTAAAATGAGTGCAATCATTGCCTGTGGTACAGTGTGAAATGAATGATACATAAAGTAGTAATAGGTGGTAAATCAAAGATTATTAGAATAAATGTTTGAAAAATGCTTGGTTAAACTGAAACATTTCTTTACTGCAAGATTTTTAAGAGGTGTGAATATGAGAATGCACATTATTGCTGTCTGAGGTAGAGTTCCTGGTGTTTCTGATTATTTTGATTGAAGAACACTTTTTTGTTGTTGTTATAGCTATTTCTGTTATTGTCTTAACACCATTTACAGGACTATGTTTCTACAAAACATATTTTGGAAAAGGTTGAGCTTTCCTTTTGTTCCAAAAATTGCTGAATATATTATTATTTTCACATTTTTCAAGAAAATTATTATATAATTTTAATTATAATACAATTATACAACTTTGATTAAAAAATAATGTATATATTTGATAAAAGTAATTAAACAATAAAAAATTATTTTATAATTTTAACAGTCAAACCATGCATGAAAGATAAAGTGAAAAATTATTCTCTTTCCAATCCTGATATCCAGTATTATTCCTAAGAAATACATACATACAAACAAAATTATATTTTCTAATTGTGTCTTTAAAAAAATATTCTGATCACTCTTAAGGTACACGGTCTAATCACTCTTTGCCCCATTTAAAGATCATCTTAATTGTACTCTTTTGGAGATCTCTGTATTAGCTACATATAAAGATTTGCTTCACTTTTAAGGCCTGTATAATATACTATTTTATGGATAAATTATAATTTACTTAACTAGTCTTCTATTGAAAGACTTTTAGATTGCTCCAGCTCTTTGCAAGTACAAATAAGTAAATAAACTTGTAGATAGATAGTAGAAATTATTTTTAGCATAGATTTCTAGTAAGGGAATTGTGGAATCAAATATCAAGGATATGTTTTAATTAAACATTATCTTCAAAAGCAATTATAGCAATTTAAACTTACGACAACAGCGTAGGAGATTGCATGTATAGTTATATTCTTGCAATGGAATTCCCACATTTTTTAAATTATTGTCAGTCTGATCCATGGAAATATGGCAACATTGAGATTTTATAAAGAATGGGTAATGCTAGATATCTTATTTTATAAAAATAAGCCATTTCTGTTCTTTATTTGTGAACACTAATTACTTTGCACATTTTTCTAATAAACTTTAGAGTTTTTCTTATTTGTGAAAGATTTTCACTATGAAGAAAATCAGCTCTTTTTTACTCTGATATATATTATAATTGTTTTCCAAATTTCTGTTTTTGTTGTTGTGCTGTTTTATTTTGGTTATGATGTGCTTATTACAAAGAAGTTTTAATGTATTAATTAATCAAATGCACCTACTTTTATGGATTCTGGGTTTTGAGTCTTGCATAAAAAGGCATTTTCTTTCAAAGAAAAAAGAAAGCACATTTATTTGTGGTGTGTGTGTTTAAATCTTTGATCATTGGGAATTTTATAAAGTTGGAGGAAACAAAATAAACACACAAAAATCAGTAGCATTTCTATACACCAATAACATTCCAGCTTAAAATGAAATTAAGAAGGCAATACTATTTACAATGGCAAAAAAAAAAAAAAGCACCTAGGAATAAATTTACCAAGGAAGTGAAAAATCTCTACAAGGAAAACTACAAAACACTGCTGAAAGAAATTGTAGATGACAGAAACAAACGTAAAAACATCTAGTGCTCATGTAGCAGAATTCATATTACAATAACCATACTGTCCAAAGCAATTTACAGATTAAATGTAATCCCTATTAAAATATCAACATCATTCTTCACAGAATTAATAAAGTCAGTCCTAAAAGTCATATGGAATCAAAAAAGTGTCTGAATGCCAAACCAATTGTAGATAGAAAGAATAAAGTTGGAGCCATTACATCCTGACTTCAGATTATACTACAAGGCTATGGTAACCAAAATAGCATGATATGTATATAAAAATAGATATATAGATTAATGGAACAGAACAGAGAACTCAGAAATAGACACACATATTTACAGCCAACTGATCTTTGACATAGCTGATAAGAACATATATTGAGGAAAGCACAACCTTTTCAATAAGTAAGTAGAGTTGGAAAAAAATGGATTGCCATATGCACAAAAATGAAACTGGACCCCTATATCTCATCATATAAAAAATAAACTTGAAGTGAATTAAAGACTTAAATGTAAGACCTAAAAGTCTAAAAATACTAGAAGAAAACCTAGAAAAACTCTTCTGAACGTTGGTCTAGCAAAGAATTTATGACTAAGATCCCAAAAACAGAGGCAACAAAAACAAAAATAAACAAATGGACTTAATTAATCTAAAAAGGTTATGTACAGCAAAATAAATAATCAACAGACTGAACAGACAACCTGCTGAATGGGAGAAATTATTTTCAAACTATTTGTCCAACTTGGAACTTATATCCAGAATGTACAAAGAACTCAAACTCAATAAAAAAAATAAAATAATTTCATTAAAAAGTGGAGAAAGGACATGAATAAATGAATAGATTTTTTTTTTAAAGAAGACATACAAATGGACAACAGGTATATGAAAAAATTGCTCAATATCACTAATCATTGGAGAAATGTAAATTAAAACCACAATTAAATATCATCTTACTTTGGTCAGAATGATTGCTATTAAAAAGACAAAAATTAACAGATGTTGATGAGGATGTAGAGAAAAGGGAACTCTTATACATTATTGGTGGGACTATAAATTAGTACAACCTCTATGGAAGAGAGTATGGAGATTTCCCAAAGAACTAAAAATAGAACTACCTTTCAATCCAGCAATCCAACTACTAGGTATATATCCAAAGGAAAATAAATCAATATATCAAAAAGATATCTGTACTCCTATTTTTATCACAGCGCTATTCACAATAGCAAAGATAAGGAATCAACCTGAATGTCCATCAACGGATGATTAAATAAAGAGAATGTGTTATATATACATGATAGAATACTCTTCAGCCATAAAAAAAATGAAATTTGTGTCTTTTGCAGCAACATGGCTGACACTGGAAGTCATTACCTTAAGTGAAACAAACCAACAGGGGGACAAATATCACATGTTCTCACTTACAAGTGGGAACTAAAAAATGTGTACGCATGGATGTAGAGAGTGGAATGATAGACTATGGAAACTTGGAAGGATAAGGGCATAAGAGAGGGACTGATGATAAGAAATTAATTAAGGGGTACAATGTACGTTATTCAATTGATGAATACCCTAAAAGCCCTGATTTGACCACTATACAATCTATGTGTGTACCAAAATTGCACTTTTACCTCATAAATTATACAAATAAATAAAATCTTTGATCGTTGAGATTTTACTTTTATGTAAGTAGTAAGGCAGAAATTCTCCACCATCAACTCTTAAAATGACTGTAGACTCAGCTGACATCTTGATTGTAGCCTTGTGAGAGACCCTGAGCCAGAGACAATCAACTGCTCCTGAATTACTGATCCACAGAAATTGTGAGATAATAAATATATTTTTTAAACTTTTAAAGTTTGTGGTAATTTGTTATGCAGAAATAGACAACTAATGGGGTACCTTTGCTGATACAATGAGCATCCTTATTTTGTTCCAAACTTATTACATATGTTTCTAATGTTTACTCACTTGCCCATTTATCCAAATTTTGTTTCAAATTTTTTAAAAATTAGGAATGGATGATGAGTTTATTTTTTGGTCTTTTGACTTATCAGTACAGTAAATTATATTAAGAGATTTTCCAATATTGAATCATCCCTATATTCCTGGAATCAACTCCATTTATTTTCTTTATATTCATCTTTAAGTGCCCTGTAAGATTATGTTTTCTGTGATTTATTTAGAATTTTACATTAGCATTCATAATGACATATCTGTGTGCATTTTGATTGTGAAAAATTTTGTCAGTCTATACTTTGGAAAATTTTTAAATCATTGGGATTTTCCATTCTTTAAGGGCTTAATTGAATTCACCTGTGACTCTATCCAGGTTGGTGTTTTGTAGAAGTGAATATTTGAACACTCTCTTAATTCTATAATTGCTTAGATTTCATATTTAATGCATGATAATATTTCATATTTTTCTTGAATAATATACAAGATAGACATGTTTTAATAATCATATGTTGTGCAAAATACTTTTATATTTCTCTAACATTTCTGGGTATCTCTGCTTATTTCCTCATTCTAAGGCCTCATGCTTTATCTGATATAATTTGGAGGTAAACACCCCAATTCTTCCTCACTCAGGAGGGGTAATCCTGAGGTATGTCTGTGGTTTTCAATAATTCCCTACCTGGATGGAGCCCAGTTGACCACAGCAGAAACCTGCTCAATGTTATGTCATTTATGGGCTTCCTTCTCTTTTACTGTCTCTCTTCGGGTGCTTTCAGGAATCACCTCCCAAGTAGACTATTTGCACTGAAATTCTCGTCTCAGTAACTAAAACTTGGAGAAAGATAATTAGCTACCTGCCTAGGTAAAAAGACTCTTTTGCGGCAACACCATAACAAAATTCACTAAAAGTTTATTACCATTAATTCTTAGTCCTCTTTTCACTGTGTCAGAGAGAAATTAGGCATTGTTAAGATGATAGCTAATGATGAGAAGAAAGCTCTTTGTAGGAATACTGTTTTCAAATTCAATGAACTGGAGCAGTAGTTTACAAATCCTGTCGTTAATCATTCCATGATTCATTATGATCTTCACATTGAATGTCAAAGATTTCCTATATTGATTAAAATATTATATTACATAGATTATATTAATATTAAGCTTTACAAAAGAACAATTGGTGAAGAAAACTATGGTTGTCATAAATCTAGCTTGCCTTTTTTAATTAACTTTATAGAAAATCTTCATTTGCCTATATTTTATCTATAGAATCTAATGTAATGTTCTAAAATTCTAAGGGCTTTATGGTTGCTAATAACAACTTGGGATTTACAGTTCTCTGCACAGTGTGCGCTTCTTCCAAGTAATGAAAAACTGATGCCAAAGAAAATCTAATAGGACCCTAGTATTTAAATAAGTAGTTGTACTTTAAAAAAGAATAGAACATGTTGTGGAAATAGATTATTTATTGATCTGTTATTAATATGACAGAATTAATCTGTCCCCTAGCGATTTACTATAGCCCTAGTGAGACTGAAGAACGGCCATTTTCAATACTGATTATGAAACACAAGGACATTCATGACAGCTCATTTCTCTCACTTATGGTAATGGCTAACGAGTATCCAGAGCAATTCTTAAGCTTTCAGGTTAACGTAACCTTATTCTTACTGATCACAAAGGCTCCCTACTACCATTTGTGCATCAAACACATTGCCATCATTTGGAAGGAAGTTAATCGTCCCACTAAGACCATACACTACTAGTCTACTTCAAATAGACTGCTCGAATAAGTTTGTTTTTACCACTTGAGGCATTTTTCTTGGGAAGTAATTTACTTTTTCTATGATCATTTGACAACCTTTTTTTTGATGTCCTGTTCTTAGTTACATCTTCTCCAGTCAGATTCATGGCTCTCAATACTGCATATATATTTTAAAGATTGACTTAGCCTAAAAATTCATATAACGAATGCCCTTGTGAATATATGCTTTTATTAACCTGGACTGAATAAATGTTTGAATACATGTTCTCTTCAGATTTATAATTTCACCCTCATAAAATAACCAAAGATAATGGTAAAGAAAAAAATATATAATTCTTTTTATTCCTATTCTTAAAAAAAACTATGCATATGAAAATAATTGTATTTCGAATGTGTTGACGATGCTATTTTTGTTAATATAGATTTTTTCTTTGGAAATTTGAGTAATTAATCACAAAGTGTAATTTAGAAAAGAACACTTTTAGTAAAGTATGAATATAATCTATTGTTAATAAAGTTATTTTTCCTCCTTTGGTCTTTTAAAACTATGACTTATATTAATGAGAGCCTGCTGAAAGAAAATTGGAAGATATTTTGTAATTATATTCTATATTTCATGATTTTCACTAACGTGAGTTCTATCATGAAAATTAACTGTAGTATTTAGTGTATTTTTTCTTTAGATAATATAATAAAAGTAAGTTTCTATAATAAAATTTTTAAAATAGGATGCTAAATATAAAAATTACTTTCTAAGGATAAAGATTTGGTTGTCACTGCACAAAAGTAAGTGACAACCAAAAGTAAGTAAAATTTTTCATGAAGACCTATGTGCCATTTACTCATTCTTTTGAAGGTAGGAAGGATAGGATCTGGGCTGCTGTACTAGGAAACATAGACAAAGCACCAGTCCCTGCCCCATCCCGAGAGGGGAAGATACTCTAAACAAATTAAGATTGTTTATGCCAGCTACACATTTCACAAATGAGGAAATTAAGACACAAAAAGAACACAGTACTTGCTCAAAGTTCCACAAATAGGCCCAAGTTTGAAAAATGGTATATGTCTGCTGATTGTTAGTTCATGGGTCATGTTGCAACTCTAATAATAAAACCACTGTCATCTCCAGGAAGTCACTTTTCTGAATAATCATAAAAATTATTCTTGACCTTCTGTGAGTCAAGGAGGGTAATTGTAGTAGTTTTCATTAATATAACATGTGAAAACATATGGAACTTTGTAAGGCCATGTTCCAGGATGAATCCTTTAAGATTTAGCTCACATTTGGTCACCTCCAGGAAGCCTCCCTGCTGTTCCCCTCAACCCAGTCCAGAATAGGTGCCACTCCCATGTGCTTCTGTAGCTCTCTTTTTCTGTCATGATAGTTTCCCTACTTTGAGTGCCATATTTCTTGCTTGTCTCCTTCAGAGAAATCTAAGCTCCTTAAATACTGGAATCGTTCATCTTTATGTCTCCAAATTGTATTATGGCCTAGAATAAAACAGATGTCCAGTCAGCACTTATTTTCTAAATGAATATGTAAATAACTATTCACTATTCCTAGACCCTATCATTATTGTGTACCCAGATGACTGGCTTATAGCTTGCTCTCAGCTATTCAGGATTTTAGCTGACATGGGTTATCATGCTTTCCTTTTAAGGGTATTTGAATTTTCAATGGGGGCACATCAGAGTATCAGAGTTTAAAGAAATTCTGATAATGGACTTTTAGAAATTGCAATGACAATAAGGAAGTTTTTTTAAACAAAAATGTGCTCTGTATTATATCACATGGGCGGCTCCCTTCACCACTTGATGAAGCTGCCCAGCCTTGATGTTACGTAGAGACGCACAAATGCATGTACACATACTGCAGAGAGATACAGTGGGTGTGATAGCTGCTGCAGTTGGATGTGACTATATGAAATGTTCCTTTGGCTTGCTTAGCAATGCCTCTCATATGAGATGCAGTGAAAAAGAAATAGAAAATGACCTGTCTTGTCAGCAGCAGTAGTACAGCCAGTTGCAAACTTAGTAAGCATGGGTAATGGTTGCTGAGTTATCCACTCTTCACTATTTTGCTTCTCACCTGGTAATGATTCCAAATATATGAGATTTGAAAAAGACATAAATCCATTAGTTCCCAGTTAGAACAACAATTCCAAACCAAGCAATGTGTTTGGCATTTTCAGAAATGCTTTATTGGAATGATCAAGGGATTGAAAGGCTGGAGTTAGGTATAATAATCATCTCCCTTAAAAGGGAGAAGGTCATGATGAAAGTAGCTTTTTATCAATAATTAGAGTTCTATAGCAGCAACATGTCCTAATTATGATATTTAGACCATTAGCAAATGAACAATGTTATTTAGATTTTGCTACGGAAAATTACCCCGGGCCATGTGGCATCTTATGGATTGGGTATAACACTATTTGTGGTCTACATCTCAGGAACTCAACCAACCCTGTCTCGCATACACACTCCATCTGGACTCATTTATTAAGGACATTTTAGTGTTCAACACAGAACTTGAAAAGTGGCACCTCAATGGGCTTGGAGATGGAACAAACATCCCTGTGTCTTATTAAATTTTGCACAACATGGAAAACATTATGTATGGTGAGATACAGTGAAATTTAAGTATCTAATGAGCAATAAACATATATGAATGACCACAGTCCTCTTTGAATCATTCTTTAAGAAATAAAGGCAATGGAATCAGAAGGATCTAGGATCAGAACTTAGAAAATATCCAGAGGTTCTTTTAAAATATTTGTCCTAGCATATGTTTTATCAAACGTGGTCATACACTATTCACATTTACAGTAACAGACAATATGCCAGATACTAAGAATAGAAGAAACCCTGCAATAGTCTGGATGATTCTGAGAAGTAAAAACAAAATTTCTATGCAGAGGACAATGAAGATCGATTGTTGGTACAGTTACTTGGACTATTTTGTACTTTTCAAGGGTGAGAAAGAAATAACATTGATTTGATGTTCCCACAAACACAGCTGAGTTTTAATCACCAAAAGAATTTTCCTGGTCTGATTTGTGGTGTTAGCCCAACTCAGCTTTCCATGGGATGACAATGTAGTGTTACCTGACCCAAGTGGCTGCTCAATCACTTTGCTCAAAGGACAACAGTATTTTAGAGTTTAAGATCCTTTTTGTTTCAGGAAATTCTGCCAGTTATTCAATCTAAGGTTTCATTTGTTTAATGACTTCCTCATTTGACCATCTAATGGGCTTCCTCATTCCTTTATCTTTCTGTCTTTTTATTTTGTTTAGTTATTCTTTGGTCTAGCTATGGTTAATTTAATCTTTCCTCCAGAGTCAATGCCTCTAACCCCTGAAGACACAAGACCAAAGGCCAAACGACTTTAACTGCCAATGTATGGAAACTCTGAAAGCATGGTGAGGTGAGTGTCATTACAGGGGGTGCATAAGTGGGGAGGGCGATGTCTACACTGTCAGTCATAATAAATTGTCAACTCTGAGGTTCAATAATTCAAAATAAAGGCCTTTTATTGAAGTAGTAGAGCTTTTAAAAGTCTTCCTTTTCTTGTTTATCTGGGCATTTTGTCCCATTAACTGGGGAGGAATTGAGGCGTTCACAGGAATAATACAATGAGCACAGAGAGGAGTTACAAACCCCTAGTGAGGTGTGGCCACTGGAGCTGTCAGAGGGGATGTGTTTTGTGGAAAATACTTAAACACATTTCTGTGAAATGTTTAAGAAAATTTGTGCATAATATAATAATACTTTAAAAGCTTTACTAAGCAGAATACTTCCTAATTTGTGGTGTAACAAAACTATATAAAGCAATGGAAGAAATCTTAGAGGCTTTAAATATATCAATATGTGTTCATTGTTTCTATGTCTGATCTGTGATTTTCTTTTGGTAAAAATCAATACCAGATGCATAAGAGTACTTAATAAATGTTGTTTAAATAGGACAATTTTTACTTGTATTCATAACAATTTTCTTCTTTCAATTATTTATGGTTTTATATTTCATGAATGCTAACCTTATTTTACCAGTCTTCTTTCTTTCAAGTTTTTACTTTAAGTTTCCTTTTCATTACTCCCCAATATATTCAGATTTTGTTGTAGGAATTCATACTTTATATTCTTTTTGTCACTTATTCAATTTCGTCTTTGTTCTGTTTTGGACTTTTTTTTTAATATTCTTTGCCAGTGTTTGCTGCTTATGTAAGTGAGGTTACATTGATTTTCATTTAAAAATTTTCCACAAAATTATTTGGGTCATGTTTTAAAATGTACATTTTATAAGATGATTTTTTAGAAATTACAGATTGAAAAAATGTGACATTAGGAAATTTGCCATTTTTTATACAATAAATGGAACAATCATTTTGAAAACCCTAATTCTCACTTCAACCATTTATAAAATCAATATTTCATTGATTGGGAAGCATAATAATTCTTACATTTTATGTCAGGTGCTATATAAAATCTGGTGCAAAGTATACATTCAGTAAATGAAAGTTACTTTCATTATCTGAAATGATTTGAGTCCAAGGAAATAATTTCACATAAGGATTAATTCTTTCATATTAGGGAAAACATTTTGTTTGGATCAAATGATCGGGGAAATAAGGATTGGGTATAACCTCCCTCTTGTGGGTCAATTTCTGTATCTTTTAGGCTATTAAGCAGCTTCAGTGTATTCAGAGAAATTGGTTAGTCTTTTTAATACAGCCAAATGAACATCCACTTGCAAGTGCATTTTTCTAACCTAAATCTATTAGGTTAAACCGTTTTAGGTATTTGAGGATTATTATTCATGAAAAACCCCATGTATGATGTTTCTAAATACAGACTCAAGCAAATTATTATTACTGACTATTCCAAGCATCCCAGATTAGACTAGGTTATCACCCATCTGATGCTTTCAGATGTCTTAACAATTGATCTGGAACATCACATACTCCATTTGGTGGTAGCACCCATCAGAATACCCCAAATCACTATACTGGTATGCCAGGTCCAGTCTATAAGTAACACATAAACATGATCATCATTAAGAAATACAGGCCAGATGTTCATTTCCTAGAAATCTATGGAAATGATTACTTACGTTATGTTATGTAGTCAGTATTGACATGAAAGAAACAAACTTAATTTAGTGTAGAAGAAAGTCAGAATTTCAAATGATTCTACTGCATCTCTGGGGAAAAGACTCTATGAGTGAGATTTTCTTCAGCTGAGGCTTTTTAAAACTATTGATACCTAATAAGTTGCTCAACAAGTATAATCTTCCCATCTATTCCTAACTGTGGTTCCCTCAATGTATCTTATGATCTATGTTTTTAGTAGGACCTAATTTAAAAGAGTCAGTTTTTAACTAGGGTACACCTCTTTTCTTTCAGTTATTCTAATTTCACCATCTACTAACTTTACAAAGAGGGAAAAGCCAATGGAGACTCATTATTTAACTAACCTTCCCTTTTTAAAAATTACTTTCTTTTGCTCATGTGACTACATTGTCACATCAATTGGCTTTGAGACGAAACTTCATTTACAGCTCTATAGGGTATGTTATTTGTTGTATTGTAGTCTATTTCATTTTCTCCTGATAGACATGAAGGCTAGAGGATATTGCCACTTTTTTTAGTCCAATTTCTGGACACAGATGACCTTGAAGTATCTTGCATTGAAGTAGAAAGAGAAGCACAGTACTAACGACTAAAATATGGCTGCAAAAGTAAAAGAATACAGTCAGTTCTCCTAGAGGGCAAGATACTTCACCTGGGTTATCAGATTATATTACAATAACATGTGTAATAGTGAGATAATTCATTGAGTCATGACTTCTACTGTTATAGGGCATTACTTTGGGAACATTATATTAGTTAAAAATTTACTATAATGGCATGAATCAAATAACTTCATATTCTCCAATTTCATGTGTTGATCTAATCTTAGCATATTTGAAGAAAATATTTTCAATTCAGCTGGATATGAATTGTCTATACAAAGCACATCAAAAAAAATTTTGAGACTTAGTTGAAGAGTTTATACTTTCAAAGACATTACATTGATCTTCCCTTCACAACCTATATTTGTGCTGCCACAGTCTCAAATGCATTAAGTCTTTAGAGTCCGTGTACATAAAGGCTATCTGAAGATCGCTAAGTAGGCAGGATTGATTAGGCTTTGTAATTCCATGTCTTCAGCTGAAAGTAATTTGAAATGAGCCAAACATTATCTATGTACTATGTAAGTCACAGAGACATGATCATTGGTGGATATCAAAATCAATATGAAAACACCTCTCTAATATAATATCAACTCTAGAATTCTGTAGTTAATGAACCAAAATGTTTTACGTTTTAAAGCATTTTTAGTTTGGAATTATATAAAAAGTTCTTCAGTGATAGTCTAATAATTGCCAGTGACATTCCAATAATATAAAAATATCTAAAACAATTTTAAAACTAAACATTTTTTTTACTTCAAATATACCTTATAACTATTAGTCACTTTTAGCCTAATCAATCAAATATTTATTGATGCCTGCTGTGCACTGATTATGTTGCCAAATTATCCCTGGGCATGGTTTATTTGTGTATATCAGAGACTAAGTTTCTACTCAATTGTAGCCAAAACATTACCTGCAAGCTCTAAGGCCACTGAAATTAGTCACAATCAGGTACTGACAAACTAAACATTAGCACTGACTTAAACTCTTTTGAATTTGTTCTTTTAATCATTATTAGGATAATGATTTTATATGTATGTTTGGATTTCTTTTATACATTTATTTTGTGAAGTTAAGACTCTCCCCTTTTATTTATTTTTGTTGTTGCTGTAATTGCCTTTGTGGGCCTTCTTCACAAATTCTTTGCCTAGACCAATATCTAGAAGAGTTTTTCCAACATTTTCTTCTAGAATTCTTATAGTTTCATGTCATAGATTTAAGTCTGTTATCCATCTTGAATTAATTTTTGTGAGTGGTGAGAGATATGGATTGTTTCCATCTTTTACATGTGGCCATCCAATATTCCTAGCATCAGTTATTGAATAGGGATTCTTTTCCCCAGTATATATTGCTGTCTACATTGTCAAAGATCAGATGGAAATATGTGTATGCTTTTCTGTCTGGGTTCTCTGATCTTTTCCATTGCTCTATGTCTCTATTTTTGTGCCAGCACCATGCTGTTTTGGTTACTATAACCTTGCAGTATAGCTTAAAGTCTGGTAAAGTGATGCCTCCAGATTGGTTCTTTTTGAGCATTACAAATTTGGTTAAATGATAAGCATTTAAAACACCTTTTAAAAAATTTTTTAATTTATTATTTCAGAATATTATGGGTGTACAAATGTTTTGGTTACATAAATTGCTTTTGTATCATTTGATATAAATGTATAAGTGTGCCCATCCCCCAGATAATGAGCATTATACCCTCTAGGTGTGAATTTACCCATCTCCTCTTCACTCCTCACACCTGCTTGATTTCCGATGAATGTTATTTCCATATGTTCACATAGGTGTTGATTGATTAGTTCGAATTTAATGGTGAGTACATGTGGTGTTTGTTTTTCCATTCATGTGATACTTCACTTAGAAGAATGGTCTCCAGTTCCATCCAGGTTAACACAAGAGGTATTAGTTCACCATTTTCTTTATGGTTGAGTAGTATTCCATGGTATACATATACCACATTTTATTAATCCACTCATGTATTGATGGGCACTTGGGTTATTTCCACATCTTTGAAATTGTGGATTGTGCTGCTATAAACATTTGAATGCAGGTGTTTTTTTTTAAGAATGTCTTTTTTTTCCATTGGGTAAATATCCAATAGTGGGATTGCTGGATCAAATGGAAGTTCTACTTTTGGTTCTTTGAGGTATCTCCACACTACATTCCATAGAGGTTGTACTAGTTTGCAGCCCCACCAGTAATGTATGAGTGTTCCTATCTCTCCATATCCACATCAACATTTGTTTTTTTAGACTTTTTGATATAAGCCATTTTCAGTGGAATTATGTGTTATCTCATTGTGGTTTTGGTTTGCACTTCCCTGATGATTAGATATGTTGAGCATTTTTTCATGTTTGTTGGCCATTAGCCTATTTTCTTTTGAAAAGTTTCTGTTCATGTAAAACACACTTTCAAGAAACATTTTTATTACCCCAGTCATTGGATAGGCAGAGAAAAAATAAGTAGTGGGCTCTTTGAGTTTAGCTGTACAACCTTCAGAGAATTGAAAGGGCTTGATTCAGGATCTCAAGTTAGGCTCCCACATTTCCACACATAAATCTCAGTCCATACCACATTCACTACAAATTCACATGTGACAAATAATAATACATCTATATGAATACATATGAATAATATATATTCAGGATTAATCCCATCCAGGAATAGTCACTTGCTCAGCACCTACCTTGTGCCAGACACAATATGAAGGACTGGACACAGGATGACAAATACATCATAATTGATGTTCTTGAGCTCCTGTATGGTTTTTAGACAGGAATAGCTGTAGAAAAAAATGAGCATCTTGCCATCGTTTGTAATTTTGCAGAAACCTAAACACATATTGTTCATTATCAGAGTTCAGAGTAAGAACATGGATAATTTGTGGGCAATGAACAAAGCTAAAGCAGTTTTTACGTCTGCAGAGGTTCTTTAAATGGAAATTTCAGTATGGAATTTATCAGAGGCAGGGCCATTGCGTACTTGGAAGTGATAACTAAGGTTAGTCAGCTCCTGGCTTTTTCTTTTGATATAACGCAGATGACTGTGATTTTGCCAAAGTTATAAATGTCCTGCAGGCCCTTTGCTGAAACATATTTTATTTACTATGAAGTGTAAGTTTTGTATCTGCTACTTTGGTAAATTTTATGAATGTCAACAAGAAGCAGCCACTTTGGAGAAGAAGGATGGACACATGTTGAGCTGTGATAGCCGTCTCTGAATCTTCATCGATGGTGCCTTTTCTAAGCTAGACTTTTGGAAATTATCCATATGGATAATTATTAACTGATAGAATATTCTTTCAATTGATGTCTACATTCAAGAATAAAAGGATTATTAAACAATCTCACATTATTGCAATAATAATTTCACTTTGAGTCAGCCTTGAAAACTATAGCAATGAGCATTAGCATATTATTTCACTTTCAGTAATCTGAAACATAAGGTGATACCAATTTCAGTGATTTATACTGAGACCTAAAGTTAAAGAGACAGGCAGAGATGGGGAGAGAGAGAGAGAGAGAGAGAGAGAGAGAGAGAGAGAGAGAGAGAGAAAGTGTCAGGGAGGGAGGGGCACAAGAAAGGGAGGAGGAGAAAGAGAGAGAGGAGAAAAAATGAATTTCCTATCTAGATTCCAGAGATATAAAAAGACTTAATTCTTTAATGATATTAGAAGGAAATAACTTTTCTTCCCACTCACTAGAGTGACCCTTGAAATACGGAAAGAATCTATTATCATTATTTTAAAGGCCTGAAGCACAACAGTATGTTTAAAAGCATATGTCTAACACTTTTAGAAAGTATGAGACATCACAAAAGAATGCAAGTCATAGAGCAGAATCATTTTTCAACATTTAAGGAATGGATTTCATACACTTAAGGAACAGAGAACTGGTATAAATCAGTCCCCAATAATTAATAATACACTTGGCAAAAGTGGCAAAAATAAATAAAAAAAAAATACCTGAAGTCAGCCAACCATGGGCAATCTTATATGGTCAGAAAAAGCAATAACCTTTAGGAAGCCAACCAGTAGGTCTGCTCTACATTTTTAGGGATGCTTTGTACACATGGTTTAGTATTTCATATAAAAGTCTTCAAAAGTTAACATGGTCATTTTCCAGAATGAAAATAAAGCTAATCCTCCACTGCGTAAACATTTGTTTTTATATGTTTATTCTGATCAACAATAGGAACACTGGGAGTTGTGTCACTACATAGAATAAATTTTTGCCATTGATTGAAAGGACATTTGTTTATTATGCAAAGTTTTTAAAAATAGATCTTCAATTAAAAGGACAGCATTCCCAGCCTATTTCTGAAAATGGTCAATTTTCTTGTTAATTACTGGATAAGATGTGTTCTGCTACAGGACATTGGTCATGAACTCCCTTTGACTCTCAGAGAAATCAAGTGGCTGCATTCCTCTGTCTGCCTCTCCACTGGAAATCACGACTGAACTCAGAATTTTGAACAGTCAGTAACCAAGAGTCTTAAATGTTAGGAGTGAAAAAATCTAATGTGGTGAGCATTTATATCTTTCCTGCCTTCTGGAAATGCCTGCCTGATCTTCCATGAGCATGCCTAGGAGGAATATGAGCAATAGAGATTTTTAAATTTCTTAGGTAGAAGCAATGCTTCCAATAATTATTCATTTATAGTTCCCCATGGCTTTTAAATAATTTTTATTTTATTTATTTTAATTTCATGGACTCATTCATGAATTCTATTGTGAAATTTTACTCTCCAGGGATTAGGGGGATGTGGAGGTAAACCCACAACTAAAGGACACAGGGAGCATTGCAGCGGGAGAAGGGCATGCCCCTAACCCTTGCTTGGGTGAGGCAAAGACATAAAGTGCAACCTTAATGTTTGTACCCTCATAATATCCTACAAAAAAAAAAAAAGTGGGCAAAGGACATGAACAGAAACTTTTCAAAAGAAGACAGAATAAAGGCCAAAAAACATACGAAAAAATGCTCAACATCTCTAAGCATCGGGGAAATGCAAATCAAAACCACAATGAGATATCACTTATCTCCAATGAGACTGGCCTTTATCAAAAAGTCCCAAAACAATAAATGTTGGTGTGGATACGGAAAGATAGGAACACTCTTACACTGCTGGTGGGACTGCAAACTAGTGCAACCTCTGTGGAAAGCAATATGGAGATACCTTAAAGAGATACGAGTAGAAGTACCATTTGATCCAGCGATCCTATTACTGGGCATCTACCCAAAAGAACAAAAATCACTCTATGAAAAAGACACCTGCACTTGAACATTCATAGCAGCACAATTCACAATTGCAAAGATGTGGAAACAACCCAAGTGTCTATCAATATATGAGTGGATTAATAAAATGTGGTCTATGTATACCATGGAGTACTATTCAGCTTTAAGAAACAATGGTGATATAGCACCGCTTGTATTCTCCTGGATAGAGTTGGAACACATTCTACTAAGTGAAATGTCCCAAGAATGGAAAAACAAGTAGCACATGTACTCACCATCAAATTGGTATTAACTGATCAACACATAAGTGCACATATAAGAATAACATTTATTGGATGTCGGGAAGGGGGAGGGGGGAGAGGACGGGTATATGCATAAACAATGAGTGAGATGCGCATCACCTGGGGGATGGACACACTTGGGGGGGAGGGGAGGCAAGGGCAACATACGTAACCTAAACATCTGTACCCCCACAATACGCTGAAATAAAAAAAATAAAATAAAATAGCAAATAAAACTAAAGTACTTTTGAATGGTCACCATTCCCAGCCCCTTCATACTGTATGTTTTTAATCCCTTTTGCTGTGTGTATATGTGGGCACATGTGTGTATGCATTCACATATTTATAAAAATATAAATAACAAGTGTAGTTAAACACATTTTTCATATAGTTTGGTCATTTGCATTTTCTCTCCATAAATTTATTATCTGTGAAATTCAAATAAAGAACTTATATAGAAATATAAATATATAGGGATTTTTGATATATGAATGGTTTTATGTGGTATATCACTGTATAAGTCATTCGGAAAAATTTTAGAGATCTTTTCTTGTCAGAATTATAGAGAACTACCAATTTCTTTTTAACTGCTGGATATATTCCATGAAGGAATTTGAACAGGTTTTATTTCAATGTTCCCTTTTTGTGCCTCTTTGCACACGTGTCAGATTTTTCTAGCATAACCAGAAGTAGAATTGTTTAGTCAAGGGGGATACATATTTTAATTCTAATTTTAAAGGAATTCCGCCAAATTCCCCTTCAAAATGACAATGCCAAATTATTTCCACCAGTCATGCATGAAAGTTAATGTTTCTCCCACCTTTGCCAACACTTGAGGCTGACAAATTTTTAATTTTTTGTCCAACAGATGCAAATTATTGCATCAAATTTGTTAAAATTTTCAGTTCCCTGGGTAACAAGTGCATTGAACATATTTTCCATATAGTTATTTACCAGTTGAATTTCCTACTTTGAATTTCCTATCTATGAAATTCAAATGAAAAAAATGTAATGATTATGTTGATAGATATTATAATATTATTTTTGTCTAACTTTTAGCTATATTTTGTGAAAGTATTTTCTTGTCAAATTGAAGAAGTCATTTATATACCCTGAATATCATTTAATTTGTGTTACAAATGATTTTCCCTATTTTAAGACTTGTCTTTTAACTTTAATAATAGCATATTTTATAAAATTTTAAAATTATGATATCATTTAAATTTATAAACTTTTTATTTATAGCATCATCAGTCCTTTTCCAAAATCATACATATGCTCTCATTTTTTGTTAAGGTTTTGCATATATATGTTGATTTTAATCCATCCGGAATTGATTTTTGTGAGCGGTGAGTGGGAGACAGGGTTTGAATGTTATTTTTTCCAGATGGAAAATCTATTGTCCCAATGTCATTTAGTGAATATTTCATTCCCTTGCTGATAGTAGATGCCACCTCACTTATATAGGACATTCTCATAGATATGCTTATATTCATGATTCTTTAATTTGTCCCATCTAATTTCTTAAATTATACCACTTACAAATATTAAAAATTTAAGTATTATTGGTAACAATTAATTATGTTTTTCACTTATTTAACAATGTATTGAGTATTTATTATGTGCCTGTCACACTATTCTAATCCCTGAGATAGCAATGAACAAAACAGACCTTGCACTCATGGCTATTATGGTCTGTAGAGGATGGGTAAGGCCAGAGGGAACCACACAACCAGTGGGTATGAGACAGCTGAACTGCAAAATGTCAAGTTTAAAAAATTTCACCTTCTCTTACACAGTGTTCAAGAATATAAATCCATTTTAATTCCACCAAATCTTTGGAAGGTACATTTTGTTTTGTTTTTGTTTGTTTTAACTGACTCATTTCTAAATTCCACATCAAAGACAATGAATATGCAAAACTCTGAAACTAGAGAAAAAGTAATGGCAGGCCCTTTTCCCTCAAAAAATCTAAAATGGATCTGAGGAAATGAGATATCCATAATCAAAAAGATATGATGTAAATAGACAAATGGAATAGTAAATGAGAGACTTCGTGATAGTATAGTACTGTTTTCAAATTAATAGAATAAACTATAAAAACCATGCCAATCTGAGGTACCAGGTCATTGCGATGTGGAAAGATTGAGACTCTGACTCTAGTTATGAACATGCAAATAAGTGGACATAAAGGGCAAGGCATTCTTGATCAGGGGAATGTCCCAATTCCTTTTATTTGTTTCACTAAAATGAAAAAAAAAGAACATGTGTCATCAGAAAACAGGCTTAGAAAAGTAGTACATAGAGGGTTATGAGAGGGCCTTAAATAGCCAAAAAGTTCGATCGTATCTTACATACACCAAGGGAAATCAAATGAAAACTTTCCAGCAGAAGGCCATGGTCAATGTGTGGTTTCAATGAACCTGGAAATCTTCAAGGCAGGACTGTTCTAGACAAAAATCTGTCTTCTTCACCTCAACTTTCCTTTTATATTTTTCTCTTCTTCCCGAGGTGCTAAGTGACCTTGGGTTGAACTTTTTCTCTGTGGTAGCACCCGTTGGTATTTTGGACACTCCAGAAATACTAAACGTTCTTCTCTACTCCTCAACCCCAATGGAAAAATTAAATAACCTCTGCCAAATGTATAATAAATCTAAAGAAAATCCATATGCCTGGATTATCATGGCTGTTCTTGAACATTCCTGCCCCGTAAAATACACTGGCATTAACATAATTTGCTGAAGAAGGTCAGGAGATGAAGATCCCTTTACTAGAAAGTATGCAAGAAGTTCAGTTTCTGGGGTAGCCTGGGAAAAGAGGAGCTTTGGTCTCAGGGAAACCTTCAGGTCCTGTGGTAGCCTCTATAACAGCTCCCAGCAATCTGCACCTCTGGGTTTTCATTTGTTTATGTCATCCCTTACGTGTAGGCTGGACTTAATGATTTGCCTCCAACAAACAGAATATGGCAAAGGAGATGGGATATCACTTCCAATATTAGGCTATAAAAGACTGATTTTCATCTTGCTCGTTCCCTCTGGGTCTCTCTCTTGTGATTAATGCAAGCCCACTGCCATGTTATAAACTGAGCTACAGAGAGGACCAGCTGAAAAGGAACTCGAGGAGGACTCAGTCCAACAGCCAGTGAGGAAATGACACCTGTCAAATACCACGTGGGTGAATTCTCCCCCAGTGAGCCGACTGCAGAGTTAGCTTGATTGTCAGCCTTGTAAGAAACCTTGAGACAACACCCAGCTTAGCCACTCCCAAATTTCTGACCCACAGAATCTATAAGATAATAATTAATTAGCTGTTTTGACCCACTAAGTTTTGGGTAATATTTTTATCCAGCCTACATAACTAACACAGGCTACCTCACAGCAAAACATTCCGTGGGTATTGTAGGAATCATAGAATGTTGGGATAGAAGGAAACTTTAAAATGAACTAGATCCATGTCCCATTAGATGTTTGAGATCTGTATAATATTTCTGCTCATGATGGTCAAGTCGCACTTGAACACTTCCCATGTGGTGAACGTTTTAACACGATTTAGGTTGGTTTTTCGAATTTCCCCTATAATAGTCACGTGACAATGATGAACTTTCATGTCTTTAGGATCAACTACCATTAATGTTGGCTTTTCATTTGGGATACAGAAAATTAAATTATTGGTTCAGACTGATGGGAAAGAAAATTGTGTTATTTAGGAGAAAGTCATCATTGGACTTGGTCTAATGAGTCTATAGTCAAGTTTCCTGTGGAAAACATGTAAGCTCAGGAAATTGAAATGGAAAATGTCAACATAATTGCGCTCTGTGACCATGATAAAGAGTGAAAAATGAATTGTCATTGCAGTTGAATAAATAACCACAAGTATTTTAAAAAAAAAAAAAAAGATAAAACACATCTGACTAATTGCATATACACGTCATTGATTTGGCTTCTTTGGGAAGAAAATCTGCACAATGATAATCCAGCTCATAAAATTACATAAAATTATGAATCCAGTTCATAAACTGCTCCTCATTAATAACAAGGCTGGGACAGCTGCAGTGCATCTTGGAATTCCCACAGCATTTCCCAACTACGTTGCTAACAAATTGAAGTCATACACCCAAATGTGGTGAGGCAATCCATTCAATAAATAGCAGCTGTGAAAGGCCGGTCAGCCTAAACAGACTCTAAAGATAACTTAACTGGCAAAGACAATTGAAAAACAATACTGCATTCCTGGATGATTTGTGTATCCGAGGCTATTGATAGCGTGCTCTTACTCCCTTGGGACTTACCCCTACGCTAGGAAAGCTGCTTATTGCAAACACCTGCTACTCTTTGCCTGTGAGCTTTGATTCTGACTCATGCTCAGGGCAAATCAGACTTGCCAGAGGGAGGATAATGTTCTGGACACAAGCTTCAACCAATGTCGGAGCAGAAGTTAAGAGATAGCTATTCTATCTCCATTGCAGTTCTGTTGGCATAAGTCTAATGCATGTTCTACATTTCTCCCAGAGCCGTCCTCCTCCACTCCTGCCCCCGTCACCCCGCATTTAAGCAGCAGTTGCCCACAATGGTAACTGCTTGATAATGTAACCTTTACTGCCTAAATATCCTTCTTATTCTTATTTTCCTACTTCACTACCGGTATATCCAGAGATCACTTCTAGTAATTATTGCTGTTCCTGAGATCACCCAAATACATCATTTGGACTCAAATCCATGTCTTGAGTTCAGTTGCTAAGGGAACCGAACCTAAAACCACTTACTTGGCCATCACACATTTAAATCAGGTGTCACACTTCGAAAGAATTTGGGAAGGCTTATACCCACTGAAATGCTCACTATCAGACCACACAAAATGCAACAAGTTTTTCTGAGTGAGGAACCAAAACCAGACTTGGAATGTTACCCTATGAATTATTGTTCCATTTTCTCTTTCCTATCTTCAACTGTGACGTAGGGCCAGAAGTCCTCCTGCTTTTATTACAACAGAGATTTCCAATATAGTCTTCAAACTTTCATGCAACAGGGTAAAATGTAGTATTTTTCAACCCAAGAAGACCGTGGATTCATAAAGAAAGGTTCACACATTAACAATAATCATAACTTATGGAATACTTATTATGGGACAGGAAACGTGCTTATGTGCCTTTTATATACTTATCCATCTTCCATTCAAAATAACCTTAGGCTTTGGGTATGGTTCTTGCTGCATTTTTTTTTTTTTGTCTTTTTGTAACACCTTTATTGTTGACATAAAATCTTCACATATTTAAAGTACAATTTGTTAAATCTAGACATATGTATATACCCATGAAACCATTATCACAATCAGGATAGTGAATATATTCATGACTCCCAGAAGTTTTCTCATGATCTTTTGTATTAATTCCTCTCTATTAATTACGGCTTCTTCCCACCTTCTTCAAGCAACAGCCAATGTAAGACTAACTTACATTTCCTAGCATCTAACAAAAATGAAATAATACAGAATGTACTCTTTTATTGCTTTACTTCTTTCATTTGTAAGTATTTTGAGATTCATATTATACATATCCATGATTCATTGATTTTTGTTGCTGAATTTATTCTGTTGTATGGGCATACTACAATGTGTTTATCCATTCATCTGTTGAAAGACTGCAATTTATTTATCCGTATACCTGTTGACTTATTTTTTCTAGCTTTTGATTATGGCAAATGAGAACATTAATATATAATATTTTATATGTATATATGATTTCATTTTGGGAGTATAAATATTCAAAAGTTAAATGTCTGTATTGTATGGTAAGTGTATGTGTAATATTTTAAGAAATTGTCATTGTATTATTTTATGTTCCCATCATCAATATATGACAATTTCAGTTCTTCCACATCTTCACCAACACTTGATATGGTTAGGCCTTTTATTTTTAGCAATTGTTATAGGTGTGTAGTATTCTCATTTATTTTAATTTGCATTTCTCTCATGATTGATGTTGAGCATCTTTTTAGGTGTTTAATTGCCCTTTGTACTTTTTCTTTGGTGAAATTCCTGTTCAAATAATTTCCCCATTTTTATTTGTAGGGTGCTTTTTTTAATCATTTGAGTTTGAGAGTAATTTACTTATTCTAGATACAAATCCTTTATCTGATATATGATTGGTAAATATTTTCTCATCATCTGAGGTTCAGTTTTTCATTCTTTTGTCATTGTTTTTTGAAGAGAAGAATTTTTTAATTTTAATGAAGTCCAATTTGTCAATAATTTTTTTTATGGATTATGCTTTAGGCATTTTATCTAAGAACTTTTTGCCTAACCAAAGGTCACAAAGATTTTTCTCCTATGTTTTATCCTAGAAATTTTAAAGTTTTACATTTAACATTGAGATCTATAATTCATTTTGAGTTAATCTTTATATATGGTAAGAGATATGGATCAAAGTTTATTGTTTTATTTAGATATCTAAGTTTATCCAGCACCATTTGTTAGAGATCATCCTTTCTTCACTGAGATGCCTTTGCTCCTGTTCCTAAAATCAGTTGTTGATATATGTTTCCTAAAATCAGTCGTTGATATATGTGTGGGTCTATTTATAGAATGCATATTCTGATTTATTGATCTCTTTATCTTAACACAAATGTTACACTGCCTTGATCATTATAGCTTTATAAGTATTGAAATCCAGTAATACTAGTGCTTCAAATGTGTTCTTCTTTTTCAATTATTTTGGCTATTTTGGGTCCTTAGAATTTTCATACGAATTTTTGAATAATCTCGTCAATTTCTACAAAAAATTCCTACTGAGATTTTCATCAGGACTGCATTGAATCTACTCATCAAATTAGAGTTGCCATCTTAACAATATTGATTATTTTGATCTACAAACACAAGGTGTCTTTCTATTTATTTAGGACTTCTTTAATTTATCTCAGGAATATGTTGCAGTAGTTAAAACTTTAGTTGTCAGGATTAGGACTCCCACATATTTTTTCAGACCCATTCCTAAGTATTTCACATTTTTGGTGCTATTGTAAATGGTCTTGTTTCAATTACTGAATATTTATTCCTCGTATATAGAAATATGATTGATTTTTGTGTATTGATCCTTTATCCTGCAATCTTGATAAACTCACTGATTAGTTCTAGAAGATTTCTTTGTAGATTTCTTTGGATTTGCAATATATCTATCTGACTGTCTTTCAGTGAAGATAGTTTTGCTTTTTCCTGTCCAGTTTGAACAATTTTAATTTCTTTTTCTTGCTTTATCAGTAGATGAAATCTCCAGTATAAGGGTGAATAGAGGTGGTGGTAGTGGACATCCTTATCTTGCTTCTGATCTTAGGAAGAAAGCATTTAGTCTCTCACCATTAACTATGATGTCAGCTATAGGCTTATGGTAGTTGTCCTTTATCAGGTTAGGTAACTTCCCTTATATTTCTAGTTTGCTGAGAATTCATGTAAGGTGTTAGATTTTATTGAATCCTTTGTCTGCATCCATAGAAAAGATCATGGGGTTCTTCTTTTTCAGTCTATTAATATGATGGATTACATTATTTTTTTTTTTGAGACAGGGTATCCCTCTGTTACCAGGGGCTAGAGTGCAGAGGCATCATCCAAGCTCCCTGCAACCTCAAACTCTTGGGCTCAAGCGATCCTCCTGTCTCAACCTCCCAGTAGCTGGGACTATAGGTGTGCTCCAGGATCAAATCATTTGCTAAATGAAAAAGGTAATACATCATGACCAGTTAGGGTTTAGCCCATGAATGTAGGGTTTATTTAACATTAAAAAGATCCATCAGGCCAGGCACTTTGGGAGTCTAAGGCGGGAGGATCACTTGAGGCCAGGAGTTTGAGATCAGACTGAGCAAGACCCAGCATCTACAAAAAATAGAAAAATTAGCCAGGGATGGTGGTGCCTACCTGTAGTCGCAGCTGCCCGGGAGGCATGATGCCACTGCACTCTACCCAGGACCACAGTGTGAGACTGTCTCAAAAACAAACTTTCTTGTGGTATAAATCTGTTGAAGATGAATTCTTTCAGCTTCTATATATATGAAAAAAAATCATTATTTCACCTTTGTTTTTGGAAGATATTTTCGCTGAGTATGGAACTTTGGGTTAATAGGTTTGGGGAAGATGGAGCAGGTTTCAGTATTTTCAAGATATTGTTCCATTATCTTCTCTCTTGCTTTGTTTCTAAGAAGAAATATGCTGCTATACTCACCTTTGTTCATCTACATAGATATGTCATTTCTCTTTTGCTACTTTTAAGATTTTCTATTTATTATTGATTTGGAGCAATTTGATTATGTTATACACAGGTGTACTTTCTTCATTTTTCTTGTATTTGGTGTTTATTGAACTTCTTGTGTCTGTGGGTTTTTAGTATTCATCAAATTCTGGAAAAGATCGGTTTTAAAACACTTTCTCCTTTTCGATCTCTTTTTACATGTATAAGTAAGCCACTTGAAGTTGTTCCTTAGCTCTTGGTATTTCCTTTTGGACAGTTTCTCTTGCTATGTCTTCAAATTCTCTAATAATTTATTCTGTAATGATCAATCTGCTATTAATCCTATCCAATATATTTTTCATCTCAAACATTATAGTTTTCATTTCTTGTTGTTTAGTTTGACCTTTTAAAAAATTTTCACTTCTCTATGTATCTTTTTGAATGCGTGGGAACTGTCTTAATGTCCTTATCTGCTAATTACAATGTCTGTGTCAGTTCTGGATTGCTTTTAACTAATTGATTTTTCTTCTCATTATAATCTTATTTTCCTGTTTCTTTTCATGTCTAGTAATTTTTGATTGGATAGCAGGCATTGGTTGCAAATTTTACCTTTTTGAGTGTAAATGTTTTTAATATTGCTGTAAATATTCTTCACTTTTATTCTGGAAGAGAGTTAAATTACTTGGAAACAGTGTAATCCTTTGAAATCTTGCATTATAATTTGTTAGATGGCTCCATAGAATATTTAGTCTCGGGTTAATTGTTCCCTGCTACTGAAGCTCACTATTGAGTACTTTCAAGGTACTGTACCTAATGTTCCATAAATTTTGATGCTCTTTTTGTCTGGCTACAGCCACTATTCCCAGTCCTGTGTTAGTTACTGATAATGTTCTTTCTGATCTTTTCAGATGATTCTTTTTCTGTTCTCAGGTAATTTCTTTATATGCATGTGTGCTGATCTGTGCCCTGCTGGATACTTAAGGGAAGCCCTCTGCATATCTCTAAAGTTCCCTTTCTATTTAGCTCTCTCCTTTTAACACTATGTCAAGAGAACTCTAGCCGACTTGTTTTCCTCAGACACAGTTCCCTCTCTTCAACTCATGGAATCCACTGGGCTTTCCCTGGGATTCCCCTCCTCTGTACCCCTGGTTTCACGTCTTTCATTCTTGAGTGTCTCAAACCAGTGTCTTAAAAAACTGTAGTTTATATATTTTGCACAGTTGTTTTATTATTTCAGTTGGGGAGATAAAGTTGGTACCTATTATTCCTTTGTTGCTAGAAACAGAAGTCTCCTATAATTCCTTATTGCAATTTAATAAATGAGTAAACTAAAATACAAGGAGTATCTTGCTTAAGTTCACACACTATCAAGTGGCAAAGTCAGAATTCAAACATAGATTTTCAGATTTCAGAGCATTCATTCTTGTGTGGTACATTCTACAGTTTATGTAAATCATATGCCACTCCTTGCTACCTAATTAGTAGTCAACAAATATTACTCATTTTAATATTATTGATAATAACAAGAAAGCTATTAAAGTAAAAAATATTACATGCAACTAAATATTTTTTTAAAGATCGGATTACTTACACACAGGCAAGGGACTCTAGCTCACATAAACTAATTATCCAAAGGACAAAAGTAATTCAAGTATAGACATTAAAGAGTTGTTTTCAAATAGCTAAGGTTCGGCAAGCAAAAATGGACCTAAATCTTAACAAAGTGAATTCAGATCAGGCTCTAAGAAATTCTAATTGTGAAACATTTTAGAACCCTTTTCTTGGGTTACCCAAAAGTTGTGAATCAGATGAACACATGTATATCTGTAAAGGTGTTCTCCAATAAGAACTCCCCTGACAGTCACTGACTTAGACCTTATCAAAGCTGATTCATGGAAAATGTAATTAGCTCACTTTCCGGAGATCACATGAATGAGAGGCCCAGATGATTATGTAAAAATTGTATCAGAGTTAAGGGAAAACAAGGTAGATACTTCCATTTTGTCACATTTTTTTTTATTGTTGTTGTTGTTGTTGTTGTTTTTTGAGACAGAGTCTCACTGTGTTGCCCGGGCTAGAGTGCTATGGCATCATCCTAGTTCACAGCAACCTCAGACTCCTGGGCTGAAGCGATCCTTCTGCCTCAGTCTCTCGTGTAGCTGGGACTACAGGCATGCGCCACCATGCCTGGCTAATTTTTTCTATCTATTTTTAGTTGTCTGATTAATTTCTTTCTATTTTTGGTAGAGACAGGGTCTTGCTCTTGCTCAGGCTGGTTTCGAACTCCTGAGTTCAAACAATACACATACAAATACACACATACACACACATACAAACACATACACATGTACACACATATATAAGGCTGAGGAACTCATAAGTGACACCTTTCAATCTCTCTTCTAGTCCTTTGATTCTAATTAATTCTAATCATTTCTCATAGATTGTCTTAGCTGGCAGGTACTACTCCTCATTTGGCAGCTGAGAAAGTGATGTTTATTGCAAACTTTGATGTTAGAAAAAATACTAAGATAGTTCCTCTTCTTCCCAATCTGCCTCCATGCAGCTAGAGATTAGAATTAATTTGTGTAAAACATCTGGCATGATGCCTAGTACAGAGTAGGGACCTAACAACTGGCACCTTACATTTCCATAAATGAAAACTTTAGAGGAATAAAAATATTATTGAGAGAGAAAATAAAGTATATTTAGAAAGAAAGAGAAAGAAAGAATGGGTGGGATAGCGTAGCATGGCAGTCAGTAATTTACTTCCACTCAGAAATAGGAAAATGGGTAGAAGGTAGAGATCAGACACTGAAGAACATAAGCAATTCATTCTTCTGTTTGACCGAGAACAAGTTAACAACTTATCAAAAGGCCCTAAAAGTGACAGGGTGCTCAATAAACATGTCTAACCACTATCTCAATGGATCCCTGAGACAATCTTTATTTTCAAGAGGATTGTGAGGCGGCTGAATCAAAAAGTAAAATGCAAAAGTGAAAGTTTCAACAGGATTTGGGAGAGGAGGAAGGGAAGAATTAAATTTTAAAGTAGATATTTCCAGATAAATGGTGTCAGGCATGGAGGACAAATGCCTTTCTCATTACAATATTTCCCCATGCTGACTTTCAGGGCTTTATTCTAATTTGCTTAATAATGCTTTACATTTTAAAAAATGTTTTGTCGAATTAACATCATCACAACAGGTATTGAGTATACAAAATGTTATACATATTTAATAGAATACTCATATAATTTTTATCAATTTTATATAGTAAATATAAACTTCCTATTACTTTTTCCTTTAAAAAAACTACCTTCAAATATCTTGTATCATATCTCATACCACCATCACCATGCAATTTTTTGACTGAGATTTGCTCTCTTTTTCTGCAATCGATTAGTCGTTTTGTTTCCAGGTCTACACACTGAATCACTCTCATCTGTAGTGCCCTCATGCTTTTTCCTCACCTTTTCAGACAATGGAAATATGATCATTACAGAAGATGAGCTGTTATCTGCAACTCCCAGGAGACACAGTTCCTTAGATATTCAAAATATTTCATCACAGGCCACAGCATTATACATTTAGGAAAGAATTGGAGAGAATCGAGAGCCCACCTGTGCAAGATATTTCTGTAGCTGCAAAAATTATTCTGGAGAAATTACATTTTTCCTTCTCCTTCTTATCATTTAATAGCATGCTCTGAAGTGCATACACCCACCGGGGAGATATACTCTCTGTCCAATGGGGTTACTGCTAAGAAAGGGCCCTCACTGACCCTTTCATCAAACCCACATCAACTATTTTTTTAGACCTCGTTTTTTATCATATATGTATTTAGCTCTGAATTGAAAAATAATGGTATCTGGGACTGAGTGACTTAGCAAACAAATGATGCGTGGAAATTACATAACCATGTACAGTCTTGAATTTTCTCACAAAATTGGCTTAATGAGATGGAGATGACAATTAACTTTTTCCAATTATCATTTCTCTAATTCAACATCCAGTTGCTGAGTGTCAAAGATAGCACCACACATTGTTCAGGGGTCAACAACTAAATGCTATGATCAGAGATTTAATGATCTCACTTTCTCTTTTTAAAATAAATTTTAATATTTCACTAATACGACTCATTTCATTTCAAAATATTAAGCCAGTGGGCACTGCTTCTCCTTCACTCCAAAAGATGCAGGGAAAACAGTATCTTTCAGACATCTGAGGACTTCAAAGAACGTCTTTTTTTTTATCTAGACAAGCAGAATCACAACAGCCTAAAACCATGGCATTTGGGGTCAAGGGAACTATATCTGAATCTTGACTCTTCCCTTCCTAGCTGAGGGGCACTCAGCAAATTGCATCGTCTCTGGTTCATTTTCTATAAAATGGGAGTAATATTAGCTGTTTTTTACAGAGCTATAATGAGGGTTGTCGGGAGCCATGAGGCCCGGCAGCCGTTTGTTCAAGATGGCCGCGAGCCATATGGATCTGCCTGATTACCTAATATGGCCAACCAAGCCCGCACATTTACAAAAGCCCGCGAAAAGAGCTTGTAAGTTTCCATTCACTCAGTGTGACATAACCCCTGGGCGGCCCGCACGTGTAAATCTCCATGGTAACTCCCACCTTGGAAGGTACCGCCTAACTACTTCCTCCTTCTGCCCTATTTAAGCCTCTGCCCTACTGTCAATAAACGAGACTTGATCAGACTCCTGTCTTGTCTCCATTTCTTGTGTCTTGCCTTTCCCATTTCCCACTCCCTCCTCCCAGGTACCCACGAATAACTGGTTCCGCAGGTCGGGACAGAGGGTAAGATGCATGAGCATAGTAAAATGCCTGACAGTGAATATTAATTCCCTTTATTTTCATGGTAAACACAATACTGTGATTACAAATCTTATTAACTGTCACAGTTAGAGGAATCAGGGTGGTATTAATATTTACCTGCCAGGATATGCGGGTTCCAGTGACATTCAGGTCAATTGACTATTATGAGGAATCTTGTCCTCTCTGAGCAGATTTTCTCCAAGAAACTTTCATAATTCATCTTAGTATTTCTCAAGCCATTACAGTCCTGAAGGCATCTAACTGCCATGGGATATATAGAAAAAAACAGAGAAATACTTGATGGTTTAGCCAAAGCTTAGCAGATTCTTCGACTCCACTAAACTACCCCCGTGGCATGCTCTAATTCAATTCTGCTTTTAGTTTCTGGATGCCCTAAAACCATGCCTTATACCTTAAATCTGTGAAATCTAACATTTTAAACTAAATGTACTTCAGTAAAAAAGAACTTGTACATACCATCTTTAAAATACATTTATTTATAAATGACGTGTATACACTTCTGTGCTACTGCAGTTCACCCATTTTAAAACGCAGATAACAAATACATAGAAATAGAAGTCCTAATATTTTCTTGACATGTTACAATAGATCATCTTGCACATTCCTTGGTGTGCATTTTCTTTAATACAGGGTGTTTTTCCCATCGAAACGTGTGTGATGGTGGGGAATGAATTAGGCAGAGCAGTTTAATGCTAGAGATTAGCATTGCTTTATTATAAATTATGATAGTGTTGTTATACAGCTATACATTGTCCTTATTTGTAGTGTAACAGATTCTCCTATTCTCATTTTATAGACAGCCAAGTCAGACTCCTTTGCTTTGCCAACAAGAACTGGAGGAAACTGGGCTCTTGGCTAAATGCCAGTCAAGGCTTTTACTAGCTTTATACTTTTGTAACCAAACATTACATCGTGTCCTTTGAGATTTACAAAATTGGCTTGAAACCCCACACTGAGTCCTGTGCAAATTTTCTTGCCCTCTCTAAGATTTCCACAAGTTCCATGGAGGGTTTATATCCCCATGGTTACCTCTCCCTTCATTTTCTTATTCTTGTGAAATTCTCTATCTTGTTTACTTCTTGCTACCCTGCAGGGGTTTTCTCCTCTCTCCTTGTACCCACCCGGGGGGAGGAACATGGGGCGCCAGTACAGGAGACCATGATAACAGCTGGCGGAGGGGTGTCACATTACAGCACAGAAGAGCAGATATTTGCAAATAAATATTACTTATCCTGTGATTTTTATTTCTAAAGACCCCTCCCCCCAACACACACACACACATATTTATTTGTCTTTCTCCTGAATTTTCCTGTGATGAATTTTTTCTTAGATTTCTTTGGTCTTCCACTAAGGTGACATGTCAGTCTTTCCCAAGATTACCCATCCATCACTCACTCTCTTGGGCAAACTTTCTCAGCGAGGTGAATTCCAGGACGAGGGGTGTCAGCATCTGAGTGCACAATAGTACTTGAGATAACAATTGTTGATCCTGTGTCGCTACACACAGATGTGTCACAATCAGTTGTGAAGT
The DNA here is from genome assembly GCA_963575035.1 of Avahi laniger. NCBI lineage: Eukaryota > Metazoa > Chordata > Mammalia > Primates > Indriidae > Avahi > Avahi laniger. The sequence goes on from CAUYSK010035480.1 coordinate 69,745, forward strand.
GTGATACAAGTAATTTACTCCTAATAGACTGTGAATAATATTTACTATTACTAAATGAGAATGCATTCAAGGTTACTCCCACAAAAAATGTCATTTTTACTTTTTCGAATTGTAATATAAATTTATAGAGTAGAAAAGAAAGGTGTAGAGTTGCAACAAGCATGCTAGAAATTGTGCATAGAATTAGTATATCCCTGAGTGTGTGTTCCATATGTGAACATGAGCCACCATTAAAGGTTCAGCAGGGAAATGTTAAGTCTCACTTATTGGGACCAATGGGTCTCCAGTAAGCGATTCATATTCACGTGAGAGTATTCAGTGGGGCAAAAGGAAAATATTATAACTTACATTGTTACTTATTTTATCTCATGCTTTAAAATCTTTAACATTTATTTTTGTATATATGTAATGTACATATGCAAAGATTTTAAAATACAGCCGTAAGTTCTATGACACTTCTCTCATCAAGAGGTGAATCTATGTCTTCTCCCCCTGAATTTAAATTTACTTGCATCAATAAAGCATGACAGAAGGAAGGCTATGTGATAGCCTTCCAAACCTAGGTCATAAAAAGCCATGCAGACTTCATCTTGTTTGCTGGAACATTTGCCCTTGCAACCCTGAGCCACTATGTAAGGAGTCCAAGTACCCTGAGTTCACCGTACCATGAGAAAGCACAACCTACAAGGAAAGTGCTCATATAGACACTCTGGTCCATCAAAAACCCCAGGTACTAACTGATGAGCACACATGTGCATAGAGGGAAATAATTCTTAATGGAAATCAAGCAGAGGGAGGGGAAGGAGAGAATGGACAAAAACCTACCTAATGGGTATAATGAACACTATCTGGGTGATGGGCATACTTTTAACCCTGACTCAAGCATGACAAAAGCAATCCATGTAACCAAAAACATTTGTGTCCCTGTAATACTTTGAAAAAATATCCCAAGTGAACCCAGCCTAAGCACCAGACATGTGAGTGAAGAAGCCTTCAGATGATTCCAGACATCAGCATTTTGAGTTTCTTCCAGCAGGCATTACAGAGCCCAGACAAACCATCTCCTGTCCAAATTTCTGACTCACAGACTACATGAGCATAAAAACAGCCTGTTGTTTTATACTATTAAGTTTTGGGGTGGTTTTTAATGCAACAAAAGATAATCTGAAATCTAAACAGTATAATATATTCATATATTAGTATTGTAAATAATGTATAGATAGATCTATGTTGTGATGGTATATAAACAATAATTTTACTGATGAAGTACAGGGTCAAGAGGTTTGGAGAGCACTGAGCTAGGCAGTAGATAGTGCACACAGAGCATACAGAAACAAAATGTACAGACAGGAGGGTTATGTAACCGGATGGGCTAATATGACGCAAGAATAGGGCTGAACAGAGAGAAAAAATAGTGTTTTCAAGCCAATGGTCATAAATCAAACTTGGCAAAATGCAAGAATCAAGGACTCCAAAGCAATCAGTTGAAACAAACCCAATTGCATAGGTGGAGAATTAGGTAAAAGGTCTCAGAGACTTTGAGGTGACCTAGAAACAAAGGCAAATTTTCAGTGCTATCAAGAGCTCTCACGTACTTTCTATTAGAGTAGAAATAAACTTTAGGCCAGTGAAGCAGTGGAAGCAGGCGAGCGAATGTACCAAACTGCAAAAGAAAACAGCAGAGACCTGTCACTTTCTCTTAGGTCTCTGTATATTTCCTTCAAGGTACTGAGACATAATTCACATATCACAAAATGTCACCCATTAAACTGCACAGTTCAGTGGCGTTTTTTTAGTATATTCATAAAGTAATGCAACTTTCACCACTGTCTAATTCCAGAATATTTCATCACCCCCAAAAGAAACTCTGTACCCACTAGCAGTCATCCCCCATTCCCTCTTCCTCCCAGATGCCAGAAATCACTAATCTACTTTGTCTCTAATGATTTGCCTATTCTGGAAATTTCCTATAAATGGAATCATACAGCATGTGGTCTTTCGTGTCTGCCTTGCTTCACTTAGCATAAAGATTTCAAGATTTATCCATGGAATCGCAGGCATCCCTATTTCACTCATTTGTATAGATGAATAATATTCCATTGCATGTATGTACCACATTTTATTTATCTACTCATTGGTTGATGAACATTTTGATTATTTCCACTTTTTGGCTATTATGAATAATACTATTATGAATATTTATGTACAAATATTTGCATGAATACATGTTTTCATTTATCTTGGGTATATACCTAAGAGTAGAATCACAGGATATATAGTAACTCTATTTTTAACTTTTTGAGAAACTTTTTGTTTTCCAAAAAGGTTGAAAATTTTACATTCCCATCAGTAATGTATGTAGGTTCTAATTTATACACATTCTCACAAACATTTGTCATTTGTTATTATCTGTCTTTTTTATTATAGTCATTCTAGAGTTTGTGAGGTACTATCTCTTTGTGGTTTTGATTTGCATTTCTCTGATTGGCTAACGATATTGAGCATCTTCTTATGTGCTTATTGGGCATGATTAAGTTAAGTTTCATTTATCTTCTTAAATGCATCTCTTCTGCAGTACATGGTAAAACTCATGAAGGCAAAGGCCATGTCTGTTTTACTCACCTTTCTACCCTAGTGCCTGCTGCACAGAAAGAAAGTTTTGCCTGTTCACCGACTGAGCGATTGATTAGGCAAATGAGCGAATGGCCAAGACCTGGATGGCATAGTCTCTGCTACTGCTAAAAGAACTTAAGGTTGCTCAACATTAATGGTGTGGGGGACAAAAACAATGGGTTTCATCAGTCTGTCTAGATTCACTTTGTCTTGAAATTCTAGCTCAGGGTTTCCTTCCAGTACAATGGATACAATCAATAGTAATTTCGCAATGCTGTGTCTGTACTTAGGCTGGTCAGTTTTGCCCAACATATTTCAGCCAGGCGGGAGAAATTCATCTCATTCGTCATCAAATCTGACAGTGCTGTTTGTTTGCTCTGGCAAATGACTCCCAGATGCAACACTATCATTGTGTGTTCGCTCCAGTATCTGCCACACTTGGTCATAGAACCTAGAGATGGTGATAGTCAAAGACTTGTCTATGTGATGCTTGCTCAGCCAACATTGTCCGCGTAGCTGAAGCTGGATGATATGCCACAGAGATGCTTAATGTCACTGGGAGACAGCTGATTTAAGTTTATGGCTGATCTGCCTCTATTATATAGATCTCTTGCTTTTATTCCATAGCATGGATAATCCACACCATTTGTATTTTCAGCATGCCACTGAATAACTCAGGAATACTGAGGGTGATTCAGCCAAAATGGATGACCCATTCTTACCAGATGACCACTTTCCTTTCACTGTGACTATTATAATAGATGAAATTCCTATGCACTCTTGGAGACAGAGGATTAGAAATAAGCTGTTCTTCGTTTCCAAAAGCACCAAGAGTTACCTGCTTGCCTTGCACTAAAACAACAATAATGGTTGAGACCAGAGTGTTCACTCTTTTACTTTTAAAATTTACTGCAGCTGACAAAAGCTTTTTACTGCCAGTTCTTCGATAGCCTCTCTCAATGTGGTCATAACGGCTACCTTGCTTTGTGATAAAGTTCAGGACTTGTCTTTCAAGATGTAGACCTAGTAGGATGGTAAAGCTAGACAATGACAGTTCTATTTTTGAAGAATTTAATGAGCGAGTTTGTTTTTCCATTGAGCAGTTGTGATATAAATCTGCTTTCCTCGGTCAGGAGCACTGGAAATACTGGGTTATTTTTTGACTTTTGGATATTGGGGAAGTTCCAGTTCCCCATGACTTTTAAATTTTCTATACAGCAGATTTATAGAAAGTCAAGTTGTTCCAATACCACTCACCATATTATTATCTGTAGATTAAACATTGCTTTTTAAAAGGATGCCAGCACATTTAATATGAGATTGAACTGGCTGCCTCTTACATTGTTTTCCTCAATAAATACAAGGAAAAGTTTATGCCTGTGCATTTTCCAATACCACCTAGTGAACTGCAGGGTGTCCTTTATCTACCAGCAGCAAAACTTCCTAAAACATGCAGTAATCTCTGAGGACAAAGAATGTAATACGTCTTTGACGTGCTGAAAGAACCAATGAAGCATCCTAACTTTTTAGCGATATCCAGGTGGAAATACATTTCCACAAACTTCTGTTGAGGCCATATATGAATGGGTTCACCTGTTAAGGAGATTGAGTTACATACCATATATGTTGAGAAAAACGTGAAGGTGTTGACTGCTACTACTGTTACATGAACTGCTAAATATTTTTTCCAGTGGACTGTCATTGGAAAATCTCATGCTCACATTATCTTGTAGGGTAACCTAGCACTGGATTGGATCAATCTCCTTAGGGCTAATTGGTTCGTTAGCCAAGAGTTTTTGGATGATAAAAAGGCTTGTCCCCAAAGAAATAGTTTTCTATCATGTGTATAGTGGCTAGGAAACTGCATTTGACTGTGAGAGTTTCTCTTTCTATATTCTATAAAGTCAGCTGGCACTTGATAATACTTTGGAACAATGACTGGATATTCTCTGATGAAGTACTGGAGTCAGAACATCCTGAAACTCCTTTGTTGTTTGGGGTTCATCTTAAAACTTCATCAATCATTATGTAAAGAAAAAAATCGGAAATTCACATTCAGTGCCACACAATAGCTTAATTTCAACTGATTTATACTAGTGTCTGTCAGAATTTTTCAACGGTGCCTTCTATCATCTTTCAAGAAGTGCTTATGTCAACAGTATGCTTGAAACAACTCACACAAACTTGCTAGAGCCAACTGGGTGCATCTCTTCATAACTCAGCATTCGGTTGCTTCATGTTGGTAACTTGCAATCAGTATTGGGTAGAGCATTTCCACCACAGATACTAGCAAATGAGTACTGGTTGTTAAACACTTAGCAATGCACCACTGGTTATATCATTCCTTTCTAAGAAAAAAGATTTGGTGGATATCTCTATGCATGACAATGTGATTTATGTCATATGACCTTGCTAATCTCCATCCTTAATTTTGATTATCCTAGACACTAAGACAAGTATTCCAGTATAAGTAATTGTTTGGAAGGTTTAGGGAACAGTGGTTGGGAGTAGGGGGATTAGCGAACAGAAGGCAATCAATGCCGCGTGCATTATCAAGCCAACTACTAAGGCAGGCAACTCCCAAAACTAATAACTGAAGTCAGTAAAATCACAGGATATGAGGTAAATATATGAAAATCAAGTATACTTATATACTAGCAGTGAAACACATGGATGCAAATTAAAAATATAATACCAATTACAGTTGCTCAAAAAATGAAATTCTTAAGAGTATATCTAACAAAACATGTACAGGACTTGTAAGCTGAAACCTCACAATGCTAATGAAAAAAGTCAAAGAAAATCTAAATGAATGAAGACACATACCATGTTAATAGATTAAAAGATTCAAAATAGGAAAGGTGTCAATTCTCCCCAAATTTATATATATGTTTAAAAGCATTCCTATCAAAATCTCAGTAATTTCTTAGTATATATGCACAAAACTATTTTAAAATTTATATGGAAAGGCAAAAGAACTGGGAGGAATCAGTTTACTTAATTTCAGGAAATTTTATATAGCCGCAGCAATCTAGCCTGTGTACCTTTGACAGCAGAATAGACATATAGATCAATGAAACAGAACAGAGAATCCAGAAATAGATCCATGTAAGTATGTCCAACTGATTTTTGACAAATTTGCAAAAGCAGTCCAATGGAAGAAAAATACCTTTGTCAAAAAATGGTAAGTGGTGTTGAAGCAATTAGACATCCATGCGAGATGAAGGGGAGGAAGGAAGAAAGAAAGAAAAAAGAAGAAAAAGAAAAATAACCTCAACCTAAACCTCACACTTTATCCTAAAATTACTCAAAACTTGTAACAGATTTAAATATAACATACAAATCTACAAAATTTTCGTAAGAATCATAGGAGAAAATCTTTGGCATAGGGACTAGGTAAAACATTTTTAAACTTGAAGCCAAAAATAGCATCCAAAAAAGGAAAATTATATAAATTGACTTCAAATATAAAACTTTTGCTCTGTGAAAACCCTGTTAAAAGAATGAGGAGACAAGCTACAGAATGAGAGAAATATTTGTTCATCAAATATTCAACAAAGGACTAGTTTCTAGAATATATAAAAAGAATGATCAAAACTCAACAATAGAAGACCAAACAATCCAATTAGAACACGGTCAAAAGACGTAAAGAGACATTTCACCAAAGAAGATATACAGACAACAAATAAGTACATAAAAGTTGTTCAACATTGTTGGCCATTAGGGAAATACAAATTAAAATCCTAATGAGATATCACTACATACCTGTCATAATAGCTAAAATAAAAAATATTGATAACACCAAATGCTGGCAATGTAATGGAATGTAAAATTGTACATCCACTCTAGAAAACCGTTTGAAAGTTTCTTAAAAAACTAAACATTGAACTACCATATACAACCCTGCAACTGTATTCCTGGCCATTTATCCCATAGAAAAGACTTACGTGTACACAAAAACGTGGACATACATATTCATAACAGCTTTATTTACAATAGCACAAAGCTGGAAACAAATTAGATGTTCTTTAACAGGTGAATGGTTAAACAATGTTATATATTCATACCATGTAATAATACTCAGCAATAAAAACAAAAGATTGATACATGAAACAACCTGGATGGATCTCCACAGTATCATGCTGAGTGAGAAAGGCCAATTCTAAAAGTTTATATACTAAATGATTCCATTATGTAACATTTTTGAAATGACAAAATTAAAGAAATGAGGAACAGATTAGTGGTTGCTAGGGTTAAGGAGAGGGTGGGGTAAAGAGGTAAGTGATGTAGCTACAAAAGGACCACAGGAGGGATTCTTACAGTGACAAAACTGTTCTATATCTTCACTGTATCAATGTCAATATCCTGGTGGAGACATTGCACTGTTTTCCAAGACATTATCTTTGGATAAATTAGGTAAAAGGTACACAGGATCTCTTTATTTTACTTCTTAAAACTGGATGTGAATGTATTATATTATTAAACATGAAATGTCCAATTTCCTTAAGTTAGACAGTTGATGGCTTTAACATTTCACTTTGACACTTCTTGTTTTATTTTTATTGTGAAGATATATCCTCGTTCTTTCAAACACATGGTTTGGCTTGTGATTATCTTTCAAAATTTTTTAGAGCAATTTTTGTGAAACCATGGATAAGTCAAAATTTCATGTTATTTTCAAATATGAGTTACATCATGGAACCAATGCTGTGCAGACAGTTTGAAATATCAATGAAGTGTTTGGGAAGGATGTGGCTAATGGACGCACAGTAAATTGATCTTTTGAGGATTTCCGTTCTGGTGATTTTAATCCTGAAAATGAGCCATATGGGTGACTTGACACCACAGTGGATAATGATGAGCTGAAAGCTGCAGTGGAAGTGAATCCATCTTAACCTACGCGTGAGTTAGTAGCAAGGTTTGACATTACTATTCCAACAATATCGGACCATTTGAAACAAATCAGCAAGGTAAAGAAGCTGAATAGATGGGTACGACATGAATTAAATGAGTGTCAGAAGGGAAATCGTCTCAAAGCTTGCCTTTATTTGCTGTCATGAGCCATTTCTACACTGTATTGTTATGTGTGATGAGAAATGGATTCTCTCTGACAATTGCAAGCATTCGGCACAAGGGCTGGATAAAGATGAAGAGTCAAAATACAGTATAAACCTGAATATTCATCACAAAAAGCTAATGGTGTCTGTTTCGTGGTCCAGCGCTGTTATTATCTAACACAGCTTCGTGAAACCTGGTCAATCCATTACAGCGGATGTCTACTGCAACCAGCTGGATGAAATGATGAGGATGCTGTGATTAAGCAGCCAAGATTGGTCAATAGAGACAGGCCAATTCTCTTGTAAGACAACACTGAATCACATGTTGCACAAACAATGCTGCTCAAACTACAGAGATTGGACTTGGAAACTTTGTCACCCACTGTATTCACCAGACCTTGCACCAACTACCACTTCTTCCAGACTTTGGACCACTTCTTACAAGGAAAAATATTCATTTCTCAACAAGCCATGGAAAACGCTTTTTGTGATTTCATTGCCACTGGCTCTCCAGGCTTCTTTGCTGCTGGCATAAACAAGCTGCTGTTAAGATGGCAAAACTGTGTGGACAGTTTAGGTGCATACTTTGATTAATTGTACTGCTTCTTGTTTGAATATAACAAACTAAACTTTTGCTTCAAAATCAGACATTTCATATTTAAGGACCTAATACAATTATCTCAAAATAAAAAGTTAAAATTCAAAAGTAAGATTAAAGGTAGAATGAACATCTACAATTGAAATGTTTCAACTTTTGCTAATTTTGTTTTAATTTTTAGTTATTTCATTGATTATCTTTATAATTTCAAATAATATACTTATTCCTGATTATTATAATTTTCTTGTTTTCAGTGTCTTCAACATTCTTGAATTTCCTCTGTATTCAGCTGAGTTACACTTTCAAGTAGAATTTTCAAAAAATCCGGTTGAGTCTTTTCACATGAGAAAATCTCTTTTTTTTACACTTACTTGATTGGTAGTTGGACTGAGTATAGAATTCTAAGTTCAAAATAATTTTCCCTCCAAACTTGGAAGGCATTGTTAAATCATTGTCTGACATCTATTATTACTGATGAGAAGTCTGATATGATTTTCATTCTAATTTCTTGGGAAATCACTTTATTAGTGTCTTTATTTTGAAAGCTACTAGGTAGCTCCAATACCTTTTTTTTGATATTGATTTCAGATATGAATCTCTTCATTTATTCAGATCTCAGTGAGCCTTTTGGGCAGAAGACTTGTGTTTTCATTTGGCAGTGGGAAAATTTCTCATATGGCAGTGGAAAATTATTGCGATGATTTCTGTATTTCACCAATTCTCAATTCCCGCCTTCCCAATTTCTGTTTTCTCTTTCTGGAACTTCTATTATGTGGCTGCTGTACCTCTTCAACTGACCCTTGATGATTTTTACCATTTTTAAAACAATTTTCTTCTTTTTTTCTTTATATTTGTGTTATTAGTCTCAGCATTTCATAGTCTGTTCCTAACACAATAACCAGAGTGAATTGAGTTTAACATGTCAGATCGTAACATTCTTCACTTGAACCCCATTTCTCCCCATTTTTCTGAGAACAGAACCAAAAGTCCTTGCAATTGATATAAAAACATACATGATCTGCCTCTGGAATCTCTCTGGCTTCACTTCCCACTACTCTCACCGTCACTCATCCCGCTGCAGGTACACAGCCTCCTTGCTCGAGTTCCCCAGCTCACTCCTGCCTTATAGATTTTGCACAAGCTATTCCCTCTCCCTGCAACACTGTTCCCTCTCTCTGCAACACTGTTCCCCCTGGATACTCTCTTGAGCCCACTCCACCATCTCTCTCAAATCTTTGCTTATATCTTAGTTTCACAATGACACTAACATTATACTCCCATTTAATTCCAAACCCTGCCCCCTCCCCCAGTACTTTCCACGTCCATTTCCCTGCTTTCTTATTTGTTGCCTAACATACTCTGATTTTCACTTGTTTATTCTGTTTGTAGTTATTGTCCATCTCTTGCAGCTAGAAGGTCTGCTCTGCAAGCATGCCATTCTGTGTCTGCTTTATTTGCTAGTATAACCCAAGCATCTAATACATAGTACCAGAACCAGGTACATAGTAGGTATTGAATTAATATTCCTTGAATGAATGAGTACCGCTATGGCCTTTAAAATTAAATAATTTGTTTGTTTTTCTTCCAGCTTTTCAATTAAATATTTTATTCAGTAATTCTATTTCAAATTTCACAGACACTTTCTTTTTTGTAAGTTGTTCCTTAATCATAGCTTCTTGTTTTTGTTTTACAGTTGTAGAATCATCTCATATTACTCTGAAAATAGTAATTTGAATATTTCAAAGTTCTTTTTTTGAATTTTCTTAAAAGAAAAGGTGAATGCTAATTTCTAATTTATTCAGTCATTTTCATTTCAAGTTATATGGCGATATGCAATAACCAAGACTTGATTGTCAGTGCCAGGTTCTTATTAATAAATCAAATTAGCTTAAGCAAAGAAATAATTCTTTCTTTTCCTGTTGATGTAAATGAAAAATCCCTGGGTATATCTGTCTTCATTCATGGCTGAATCATGTATCTCACTGTCCGTTTTTGGATAGGCTGCATCCTAATGTATGACAAGATGGCTACCAGCAGCCTAACGTTTTCGTTTGTCAGTTTACCAACTCCAATGGTACACAGAGTCTTTGGTAGTTGCAGCAGAATAGTCTCAATGAAGATGTTAATTGGCTTGGCTCGAATCACATGACTAATCGTAAGCCAAACCTTGTGGCCAAGTGCTCGGGATTCTCTGATTTTTCAAACCTGAGTCTCATGTCCCCAAGGTAGAAAGAAATAAAGATGAACAACTAAACATCTTCATGTAAACTACATGGATTAAATTCCCCAAAAGAAAGAGAGATTTTTATTACTATAATAAAAAAAAGGAAGCAAAAACTGTGTATCAGACATGATCTTTATGCAGTTTGAGAATTGAAAGTGATTCTTATTTTTTGATCAGATTATCTTCAGCTGTAACGTTAGATAAAGATATAGAATATCTTATCTTTAGGGATAGCCACCTCAATACATCCATTTAATTATTTTATTAATTGCTTTTTGAAGCAGTAGAAGCAGAACATTATCTTTAATTCCCTATTTGGGCCGTTATTTATGATGCAATGGAATCACCAATATTCCATTGATTCTATGACTTAATTTTTATAGTCTATCATAAACATTGCTTGCTGAATATGAGGTTAAATTCATATGATTAGATGCTCAAGACATTTTTTTTTTATTTCTATAAACCCATGCTAGGCAAAATTTTTCCTGGAGAGCAATAATATCTAAGTTTCTGGTATTGCCAGAAAAGACCAAGCACTACAATTAATTCATTTAAAAGTAGTGAGGTTTAAAGCAACTAACAAAACAACAAAATATTAACATTATAGTAAACCTTTGCTAATAATAACTTTGCTGTTGAATATTCTTAAGTATTTCCAAATATTTTTATCTATATTATCTAATCACTTGGTATCTCATATCATAAAGTTGCCAGGATAGATATCATTGTGCTTATTTATAAAACAGGAAAAATGAAGGTTTACTATAGGCAAATATAATATTTAGGCACACCACCACATAGCTTTTATCATATTGTATTAGAGATCTTTGTTTATGTTTCTATCTTACTTATTAGGATTAAGAGCTACATGAGGGAATATATCTTGTATTATTTATATTTGTATTTCCAGGTCCTAGCTGGTGCCTGACATATATCAATGACCAAAAAAAAAAAAAAATCTTCTAAATAGAATTTAGCTGCCTGTGATCACAAAGCTAAGTCACATATGGCAGGGACTAAAAACAAGTTCTTGTACTTTTCAGGACAGCATGTAGACTGCTTATTGAAATGTTTTTCAGGACAGCATGTAGACTGCTTATTGAAATGTAATCAGCACATCACATGTGATTTTAAATAAGTGAACACAAAAACCTTGAGTCTAGGGAGATGCCATCCAACAGAGTATGAGTCAAGTGTTCTGGCAGGAAGCAGATGACACACTCAAGTCAGGCAATTGATGAAGCTGATAAAGGGATTATTACAAAAGTTAGAGAGGAAAACAAGGGATCATGCACATCCCTGGGCCTAGTAATAATACATCAGGGAGCTGCTACAACTCCTACCCTGAAGAGGTAAGGAGAAGTGGTTCTCAGAACCCCCGGAGAGAGCTGTGAGGGCAACTTGATAGGAGTTTGACAGCAGGCGGAACCAGTGACCTTACTGAGATCCAGCTGGCAGGAAGCCGGGAGAGTAAATACTCTGACTGCACCCTGCTCTCTTCCTCCCATCTCATCCTGATGCGCCTTCTATCTGAAGCCAACCAGAAGACAGAGAGCAAGGAACCCCTGTTGAGAAATCCATCCAGGTTAGCATCCCAGAGGCCAGGGAGGAAAACAGGGTAGACAAGGATAGGCATTGGATCTAGACGGGTCAGCAGAAGACCTCCCACATGGAGAGTTTGCTAACTCTAGCCTTTACTGATAGGCGTGAAAATTCACTTGACTACTTAACCTGCGCTTGATTGGAGACTAAGGGAAGTTGATGTACTTGGAAGAACTCGGTGTGCTAACCCGGCTGCCGCCAGTCTTTGGAAGAGTAACTTGTTCTTGTTAAGAGGCATAAACAGATGGGGTCCACAGTGTAACTCACCACTTACACTGCATGCAGCTGTCAGTTGTGGCTACAGTCCTGGGTTCCAGAGTGTTGTAAGCTGTAATTTGTATCCAAGATCTTCCAGAGAACAACTGGCATTCTATTTGCACAATAAGTACAGGCTCAATCCTTCCACACTGTTAGTATCAAAGCATATTCTTCATTAATTGAATGTGACAGTACATTTACCCCTCCTTTTCCAGAGAACAAAATACTGATTCAAGGATTGTTCTGACTATGAACTCCAAACAACACACAGAAGCCAATGAATCACTTTGGTCTATTTCTTCATGAATAGATTCTTCTGTGCAGTGTGTCACAGTGAGCACTAACTTGCAAAGTCTCAACACTTCTCACTGGGGCTAAGACAGGAGTAGTCTTCCCTTTAACTTACTTGGCATGGCTTTTCCTCTTGGGCCATGATGATCTCAGCTGCATTAGTGTGCAACTTGTGCATGCAAAGTAGTAAGGAAATGACCTGAATAAGTCCCTTTCAAGTAAGGGGTCGAACTCAGGCTTCTGGTATTGGCATTGAAAAACTGGGATGAACCACATCTGGTTCCATCATGAAATGACCCTGTGAACTCATTAATCCCTCTAAACTTTGGCATTTCCATCTATGGAAAAAGATATTTAACTTCCTTTCCTATATATCCTCAGGGTTTTGAAATCTCTGATGTGATACATAATTATGAGATATTATAACCATATAATATATAGTTATCAAACATAAACATTAATATTAAATATCTGAAAGGGTATACATTTGCCTTTTGTTTTCTGCAGAATAGTTCACGGGGCCCGTGAGGTAGTGTGTCTTAACCAGACTAAAGGAATTGGATTTTTATTTCAACGTATCATGAAAAGTTACATGAAAATGGAAAAGTCCCTTACTGGTATTAAGATTCAGAATTCTTATATGAGTAATGGGGATGATGAGAACATTTGCCTCCAGAATTTCTCTGGAGCTAAAAGAAAAGAATAAACACTTAAAAAAAAAAATCAAGTCACAAAAATGAAAGTTACTCCTGAGGTTAGTGTAAGTGTTGAGTCATAACATTTGATATGTCAATTTATTTTCACATTACATAAATAGTGTTTGGTTACTCTTGACTAATATTAGAGTCAGAATCCTAGTCTGTGACGATGGAATGTTTTAAGATTTCTGAAAGGAACATACAAAAGCCATGACCTGAATAACTCTGGTAAAGTGGAAGCAAACCCTGGATTTGTAAAAAGAAAGAACACTAAAGAGCTGATTAAAAACAAACAAAAAAGCTTCTATAAGTTTAGTAAGATTTCGGTTCAATAGTAAGGGATATCCATACTCCTATCATTTATCTACTACCATAACAATGCTGTGTTGTAAACCACCCCAAAATTCAGTAGTTTAAAACAACTGACATTTATTTGTGCTAATGAGTATGTCAGTCAGCTGGACAGGTCATTTGGCATTGGCTGGACACACTCACATATCTGCAGTCAGATGAGGATTGGGAAAGGCAGCTCCTTTGACCTTGGCTGGGCTGTCTCATGTTTGGGGGTGGGCCGGCTCTCAGCTGGTCTAGAATGGGCTCAGCTAGAGTGACTGAGCTTTTCTCCATGGATTTCTCACATCCCTCCCGCAGGCTAACCCGGGTTTATCCTCGTGGTTCCTGGACATGGCTGAGGCTTAGGCTCAGAGTTGGCATACATCACTTCGGCACCATGCTTCTGAACTACTACTCAAGTCACAAGACCAGCCCAGATGAAAGGGGTGGGCACTGTTGGATGGGAGAAGATAAAAATTACATTGAAAGAGTATAGACACTGGGAAAGGTGGAGAATTGGGGCCATTTTTCTATTCAGTCTACCACACTACTTGAATTTTCTTATGAGCAACACTCAAAGGCTTATAAACATCTGGAAAGCTTCAGAAATTTAGACATTGCTACACCAGTATTGCACTACAACATGCAGGCTGCATAGAGCAAGCCAAATTTGTACTTAGAGGGATCGTTAAGATATGCCAACTATTTTTATGAATGTATGAGTTTAGCTGACATACATTTTCTAGTATCTGAGACATCCCATTTGCGTCACTTGAGCAAACAGATCAGATGCAGTAGCTGGTGGTATGACCCCCTTCTTAGCCATCCTTGTAACAGAATTAAGTTGCTATGCGTTTTACATATTGAATTTAATTTACAGAATAAACTTACATCAATTTCTGAAAACTTTCATCTTACTGCTTATATTTTTAGAGGGAGGAAAGTTATTTTTACTTACTATATTTGGAAACATGGACCTAATACAAAAGGCAGTTGTATAGCACATTTGCTCGTATCTCTGAACACCAACAAAGTGTCTGCGGGGATGCATTTACAATTCTTTGCTTCTGCAGTGGTAGACGTTTTCTTCACTTAAACATGGAGCTCTAAAGTGGAATTTAGATCAATGACAGTAATATTTTATTGCTTGGCCTTGTTAATAACAAAGATTTTGCTTGCATAAGTTGAATATGGAGAAAATAGAATTAAAGGATATTATTGGTAAGTAAAATAAGAGCATTACAGTGAATTCAAATGTAAAATTATATAATTAAGAAAACTATCACTCCCCTCTCCCCAATGGTTTTAAATATTTCAGAATATAGCTGAGGCAGTTTCTCAGTGAGAGTCACTCCCAAGGCAAGATTTGAAGTTATTAATATAAAAGGTAGCAGTCATGCATTTAGAGGAGGTGACAGTTTTCTAACAGGTCATGAAGTGGGAAAATGATCTTACATATTATGCTTCAACTTGCAATGTTTTTACTGGTTCTAGTCAGTCTTTAAAAGGTGAGAGTATTGTATGTGTTCTGTATATAGCAGGAGTTACGTGGGAAAACTGCTATTACTCCAATAGTTCATTGTCCAAAGTTCTAGTTCGAATCTTTGTTTCTCTCAAGCGTTCATTATCTTTAGACCAATGAACTGCTTTTGAACCCAAAGGCCTGTGCCAATCTGCATGCTATGTGTGGAGATTAAAATCTTGTGCAGCCTTGGGTTTAAAAGTTCCATTTTGGCTTTTATTTGCCCAATATTACTGATTGTCTATCTTAACCTCTTGTTGATTGAATTTATATATTTATTTAAGTGGGATATTTATAACACTTGAAAATAATAATCGTTTTTAAATCCCATGTTGGAGAAAGCCAACATTTGGGTTCAAATTCTGGCTCCTACATTACTAATTATATGACATTGGTAAGGGGTTAGTTCACCTCTCTGAGCCTCGTTTTTCCCCCTTTAAATTGGAGATAATCAGTTTATTTATCTCATAAGATGAATGTAATGATACAGTTAGGTAAGGTGCATAAAGTAAATGTGTAGTAAGAATTTTGTAAATAATGAAACCCAGATGTCACAACTGAAAATACGCCAATAATCTATGGAAGACTATTGCTGGGGAATATGACCAATATAAGATAAAAAAACTAAAAATATCAATATTGAAGTTCCCCACCCAATAGCCCAGTCTGATGCCTCTACAGTATGAGCCGCACTTCGTAAGCCCTGCCTATACACTCACAACTTTCAATTAGTGTTTTTTTCTTGCCCATTCTTTAAAATACACTGGCACCAAAGATCATGAGATATTTTTGAGAAGAGTCAGAAATGAAAAACAGAGACAAAGCAAGCAGAAGGAAGCAACCAGGTGGAACAGAGACTGCCACTGGAAGAAGATGTTTAAAATAAAAAAGCAGACTCACCTTGTGGAGAGAATTGGAAATGAGACCAGGATGCTATAAAAATGATCATCCAGAGAACAAAAAGAGCTCTTTAAAATCAAAAATGATAGCAGATAGGAAAACTGAAGCCGAAGAGTTGGCAGGTAAATTTAGAAAATTCCGTAGAAAGCAGAGCAAAAAGATAAAAACATGGAAGACAGGAAAGAAAAGATAAGGAAATTAGAGGACCAATCTAGGAGGCCCATCATCCAAAACACAAGGCATTTCAGAAAGAGAGAAAATGCAAGACAGGAAGGAATCAATGAAATAATTCTAAAATACTTCCCAGAACTCTAAGACATGATTTTCTAAATTAAAAGAGCTCAATTAAATTAAAAGAGTTCAGCACAGTGAATGAAAATAACCCAAACCACAGTCCAAAAGTCATATAAATTCAGAATACTGGACACAAAGAGGAGTTTCAACAAATGTCCAGAGAGGAAAACAAACAAACAAACAAACAAACAGTTTTCACATGGAAGATCAAGAAAGACAATCAGATTTCTCCAAAGCAACACTGCTGAAAGATAATGTGAGAAAGAAAGCCTTCTCAATTCTGAGAGAAGAGAATTTCTAAACTAGAATTTTTCTGTTCAATCTATCAAGTAATCAAGAAGGGCAGAGTAAAGGCATTTTTGCATGTGTCAGCTGTCAAATAATTTACCTCCCTTGCATAATTAATTTCTTAGGAAGCTACACACAGATAAAATCCTTGAAAACAAGAGGGTTAAGCAAAAACAAGGAAGACAAGAATGAGGAGTTCTAACGCAGCAACGAGGCGAGGGGAACTCTCAGCCTGATGCTGAAGGGGACGTGCAGAAGACGGTGGTTTAGAGACCCGGAGGGCACAGAATCCAGACTGGAGCAGGGCAGAAGTCTCCAGAAAAGAACTCTTCAAGAAGAAGAGATTGAGAGAATATATTCAATTTGTTTGCATATATCACAAGGAGCTTTCGACAATTGAGGCTATGTCCGTCTTGAAACAGCAGTGAGTACAGAACAAATTGATCAAATGATAAAACGAGGCACACAGAACAAAACATTGTACAGGAAATGAAAAGTAATTATGGCAGTTACATAACTCAGACTCAGCTGTGTATACATATATATGCATTTTTATACTATATAGTTATTACATTCGTATATAAATAATCATCAGCATAATTATGTATTATATATTACATATCATGTGTATTATATATAATAACAGCCATGTAAATATGAAATATTGAGCTAACCAGAATATAGATAAATCCATATTCGTGATGAGATAATGAGAGCAGGGCAAAGATGGAGAGAGGATGGTGAACGAAAAGCAATTTCCTCATTTTCTGTATTGAGAAGTCAATAAATAGTGAACAGAGTGAATCAATAAGTAGTAATATAAATATATCATTTAATGAGATGGAGCTAAATGCCCAAGACTCAACTGAAATAATTGAAAGTACTTCCATGGGAAAAGAAGGAAGTTGGGTGGGGCAAGGACAGCGGACTACTTCTATTTACAAGAGTCTTTGTAGATTTATTTTATCCTTAAAAATTAAGTGCTTGTACTATTTAATGAAAATAAAATCTAAGGGTCAAAAACAATGTATCTGTGGCATTACTTTGATTGGTTCTCATTTTGAAAAAAAAGCCAAATATTTCCCAAAATAAACAGATTTGTGGGAATTTTAAACATGAACACGTTCACACACACACACACACACACACACACACACACTTTTCATTATCACCATATTGAGCAACTACTTTCTAGATGTGACATATATTATTTTGTGCGAGTATTGCAATTCTTTGTCTAACCTTTATCTGCAGATTTTATCACACATTCTTGAGAATCCAAACCTGTTAAACAACCTTACTGCAGAGGCTAGTTAACAAGAAAACAGTGACTAACCTTTTCCTTCTGCGGCCTTCCCCTGGAATAAAAAATAGAATACAAACATAGGATATACCTTATTACTTTAAAAAAAATGCTTCCAAAAATGGACTCAAGTAATAATTGGTTTCATCAAAATCTATAAAAGCCTTTGAGTAAATAAAGGATCAAAAATTAAATGCACACAAAGGAGGCAAATAATTATGTAAATAGTTAATTCCAATATTTAAAAGTTCCAATATCAAGTATTAGCAATTTATAATCCTGTAGTTCCCTTCTTCTGAGTAGCACTGGTCATTGTACTATGATGATAAAAATCAACTTTCTCAACGTTCAGGGATGAAAGAGGAGAAAGCATTAGGACAAATTAATTCTCCGAGTATAGAAATTAAGTAATTTGTTAGCGTTCTCATGTGGTTCAATCTTGACTTTCCACCACGGCACATAAAATCACATTCTAACACGAGCAATTAGGTGATCGGCATGTTTCCCGTGGAATATGGCATCAACATAGACTTTTTCCCCCAACTTCAGTAATCCATCAAAGCTCAGCATGTTACTCCATTATACAGAGCTGACCTCAGCTATTCTGTAAAGAATATACATCTCAGGAAATGAGGCTTAAGATGGATGCCTAGAGGGCACTGCGATTATTTTATGTATAATAAAATAGTGAAATTCTCTACAATGCCAAGATATTCCTTAATAAGAAATGAGTTCCTAAGGCAACGGGAACGAGGACTCCAAGACACTAGAGAATCACTTATCTGACGGTGGGACTAATAGATTGCACAAGTGTTTCTCAACTCCAATATGTACGCCAATCTTTGGGGGCTTGTGGCTAAAATGTACCCTCTGATATAGTAGGTCTGAGGTGGGGTCCAAGATTCTGTACCTCTAAGAATGTCCCAAGCAATGCTGATGCTGCTGGCCTGTCGGGCACACATCGAGTAGCAAGGTACTAAATGGTACCATAAACTTCTCATTTACTAGATTGGTAGGTTTCATATGTTGGCACGAAAGAGAGAAATCTACTTATTGAGTGCAATAAATTGCCTACCTATCGTAGTAACTCAAATAACATATTCCGGGTGACAAAGCTATCCTTGGAAATATGTGGGGCGGAAAAGAAACTCCAGAGAACGGGTCTTAGCCATATTTAATGAGAGCTAGACTATTATCTATATATGCTATTATCTATATACTTCATTTATATAAATAATGCTTATGAGAAGTGCTATTTTAATAACTGACTTTCTTAATATTTGCAGATAAGATTAATTTACATAGTTTTAAATCAGACACCCCAAACATTATTTTATCAGGGACATGCATGTTTCAAGGTAAGTTCCTTAGATTTTTCTTTATTGTGGGTTTTGCTGTTGTCAGGCTATTTTTGTTGCTATGTGGTTGTTATGGGCCAGAATTTTATATTCACTTATCTTTACCTAGTTTAGTTCGTTGCCTATCTTCATATTGAAAACATATTCAGCTTCTTCTACTGTATTACATGGGTTTATTTGTTTATGGTATAATAGTGTAATTAATTAAAGCTACATATTACATACCACAGGGAAATAAAGAAACGATACGTTCGTAAGGCAATAAATGCACAATTATTTTAAAGAAAACAGCGACAGTTTTAAGAAATCTTGAAATTATTTCTTCCTGTAGAACAGGAGTTTTCAAACTGCAGCCCATGGGACAAATCCAGCTTACCACCTGTTTTTGTAAATAAAGTTTTATTGGAACACAGACACACTGTTTCATTAACATGTCTGTTTTCAGTCTACAATGGTCTAGAATTGAGTGGTTGTGACAGAGATCACATGGCCCACAAAGCCTAAAATATTTACTCCCTGACCTTTGCTGAAAATGTTTACCCATCCCTGCCATGCAACTAAAGACAGCATTATTAATTCTAACATATTAATTTGAAAAAGTAATAGGAGACAGCATTATAATCTTTGCTCGGTAAGATTAGAATTAGACTAGAGGATGATCACAAATCTTACCTTGTTTTACTCTTTGGAAGATGTAGTGGCAACATAGCTCAAATAACAGAATGTAATTTGGTAGGGAAGGGGGAGATACTCTTTATTATTTATTTACAATTTAATATTTCTTTTTTTAACCTGCTCCTCCAAAAAGGGACTACTTGCTATTAAAGGATTTTAAATTTTTTTCTCTGTAGTCAAGTAAAAGGGGGTGTTTCATTCATCTTCATATTGATGATTTGAAATTTTACTACAATTTTAAGTAAGTCATTTTCCAAATTATTTTTCTTTGTCTATTTGTAACTTAATCATTGCCATCTGTTGCTTGGCTTAGCTGTTCTTTCCTGCTCTTTGTACATGTTTGCATATGTGCAACCTGATATTTAATATGTACCAGTGGGAGCAATATATAGTAGGGAAATGCATATACATTTATCAACTATCTGTATTTACCCACCATACAGACATATGTACGAGTTGAATTCAATTTAATCGATTAGAAAGTTGAGTGCGTTAAACTGCTAACCTGGCACCTCTTCGTGTGAACGCAAAATCCCAGCTCAACATTATTCTTTATCTGTATGATTCAGTGTGGCATTGCAAAACTGGGTCAGCCATGAATGTGGGATTATTTATTTATTTCAGTCTTTAAAATATGAGAAAAACTGGAATATATTTCTTTCTTTTGAGTCACACTATTTAGTTTGATGAAGAATGAAATCGTCCAAAGCCTCATTCTGTCAATTCCCTAACATATTAAAATAGCCACGTTAATGTAAAAGATGGCATTCAAGTGAGGAAAAAGTAAAAATTTATAATATAGCATCTGTAAATCATCATAAATTGGCATTCACAGTGACATCCACTCTAATTATGTAGCTGCTATAGTAGCTTTGGGACCAGTTTTTAATAAAACGCGTCACTATGCTAGCTCCCTTAATACCTACTCTCTCAAATACTTTGAGTACAACTCTTCTCCAGGAAAACCAATGTTTCCATATTGATCCTGGGGAAAACAGGGCAACTTTATTTCAAATTTTGGTGGAATGAATGAGAATCAGTAATTTCTTCAGGACCAGAACTCTGGGAAAATCCACAGGGGAATAAAAAAAAAAAAAAGGACATTTTTCCCAACTTGCTGGTGCAGAGCTTTGAAAAGCAATTAAAGAACTGATGTGGAACGAAGCAATAGCACTGGAAGCTGCCAGTGTTTGGTGTTTGCTTCTCCATCGGTGAGGGGAAGGTGTGGCCGCATAGGATGAAAAACCCCAAATTATAGGGGCTTAAACAAGACAGAAGCTTATTTTTTCTCTCATTTAAAATCTAGGCGATCCAGGGCAGTATGATGGTTGGGAGACCCAGAGACATCTTTCTGCTGTACTAGTCTAGCTCCTGGCTTTCATTCTCAAGGTCACCTCATGGCTGGTGCTTCAGGCTTTAAGTGGGCATTCCAGGCAACAGGAAGGGCATTCCACCCACCTCCTTTGTACGTATGTTTTAAAAAATAATACGAATAATATAACCAACAACTCCATGGAAGGGTTTGCTTTCAGTTCCCTAAGGTGGGCCGACTGTAATGGAATGAGGTAAAGCCAGAAAGAGAAGTCCTGATCATGCTGTTGTTTGCAAAGTCATATTGTTTGTTAAATTTCTGGACAAATGCGTTAGGGTGGCTATCCATATTTCATAGCTGTCACTGTATCAGTAATGGTGATTGAAATCTTTGTATAAGAAGGGGAGGCATGGAAACCTAAATTGTAACTTTAGCTTAATTTGAAAGAGGATGATTACCCCCAAATCAACCAAAAGGCAAAAAGATTTTTTTTTTAATGAGAATTTTTTCACAGTGTTCAAAACTGTGAAAATATCCCTTCTGGGCTTGTGTCTCCTACATATATCTTTGACTTTGTATCCTTCAAACTACATCTTTCAATTTCAAATAAATTTCCTATAGATTCTCTTGCCTACAACCATAGATATCACCAGACCCAAAGCTCAGTGGTTTTATTTGAAGTGAGAAAGAATTGGGGATGTGTTGTTTATTTTTATAGAACAGGGAAGATACATATCTGGAAGATAAACTGACTCATGAAGATTTTATTTTGAAACTTGTGTATCTCAGTCACTGTGTCTGAGGGTCCAAAGATGGCAGGGAGGGAAATGGGGTGAGGGGAATGCTTCTTTCGAGTCCTGAGGGACTATTTTGCAGTCCTCCCTTCCTAACATCTGCATTTTCTGTGAAATCAAATTCTGCTGAGAATGTCTCTCCTTAACCATTTTTGGATCTGAGATTCCGAATTCTTTTTTTTTCCAAAATTGCCTTTAAGGCAATCCGCCAGATTTCAATGAAAGCCTTTTACTTTAAATGAGAATAACTCAGAGCTTAAATGAATATAAGGTCATTTTTCTTGTTTTTCAAGAAGAGAAAAAAAAAACTCACCATTTTTGTAACGTAACTAAAGCAATCTGAAAGCTTTTTTCTTTTGTGTGATAAAATTTAGAGAAATGTATTATTCTATTAAGAAAGGGTTCAAATAAGAGCCTCCAGGAAGGAAGGCATGCCTCTTTTCCACGTGTGGGTGATAATTTTAATTCATCTTCCTTTGAGTCTCTGCCCATTTCGGTGTTTGTCTTGATAATAGGCCTCCTTGAGTTAAGAACTTGGCTATTTCATCATGATGCAGTTTCGTATTTACCATGTAAGATGTGTAAACCTTATGTCTCATAAGAATGAGAAATGTAATGATAATAATAATGCCAATGACATTTAAATTCTTGGCTAAAATTCTCTTATAAATGTATTTCTTTTTCCCGTAATTGTCCTGGCAGGTGGACAAGTCATCAGAGTGACCTCCTTCCATAGAGTGATTCAGGGCCTCAGGCTAACAGAAGCTCTGCCTTCTTCAACATGTGGCTTCCAAAGTCACTCCTTCCAAGGAGCATCTTTATCCTAGCTAGCCTGGCAGGGAGAGAGCATGGATCAGTAGCACATATGGGGCAGGGAGGGTATGTGTCAAAGACTATTTACTGTAACCCAGAAGTGGTTATTAATATAAAGCTGGTTCTAGGCAGTTTTTCTCTGTATCTCTCCATTATTTCAAAAAAGACAGAGTTAAAGAAACCCTGATGCTTAGATGCAGTTAGAACTCATTTAGTCATGATGGAAAAGAGCTTTTCAATTCTAGAAGGTTAGAGATGAAAATGAACATGAGTAAAGTTTATAGAATCAATGCAGCCACAAAGAATTTGACTAAATCACAGACCACAGAATTAGGATGCTATCTTTGAAGACTAAAAGAGTTATTTTAGGACACATAAAGGCACTGTAGTACAATTCTAGAATAATTGTAAGTGTGTTAACTACTATTAATTAACACTATTTGATAAGGACTTGAATACATGATTTCATTTGAGCTTTATAATAACTCTTTAAGATAGCTTAGTGTTGTGGTTAAATATACAGGCTCTAAGACAAAACTAACTGATTCGAATTCTGGTTCTTTTACTTACTAGCTAGAAAATTTTGGACAACAATTTAACCCTTCTTTGACTCAATTTCCCCAACTATAAAATGGAGATAATAATAGTAACCCAGTTCACAGGGTTAATGTGAGGATTAATGTATTAAATGTGTAAAATTCTTAGAACAATGGCTGGCACATAATAAGCTTTCCTCATTTTTATTATCTCCCCATTTACATAGTAAGATATTGTATTCCCAGGGTCACATAGCTAGCAGTCAGTTGAACTGGCTATTAAAAGGTATATCTATTCAAATCAAAATGTCTAGTTTTCCCACTGTGGCAGGCCTCAAGTGAGTTATAATCTGATATGAGACTGGACTACATTTAATTTCTAGGGGGACTGGGACTACTTATGATAATATATTGTGGTTAAAAGAAGACAGAAACTACTCGGATCTGCCTTGTAAGTTCTAGAAGTGCCAAGAGTCAAGGTTCTAAAGTCAGACTTTCTATGTCTCAAGCTCAGTTCCAAGGTATGTCACCTTGAGGATGTTAATTCATCTCTCCAAGCCTCAGCTTTATAATAAGTAAAACAGGGGACACTAATATTATCTGCCAGATGAGTTGAGAGTAACAATAAGGCTTAAAGAATATAGACATTTATTATATCACTTATCAAAAAATCTAGAGATAGTACAAAGGGTTAGAAATCTCATGAAGGACCAAGGTTCTTTGTACCTTTCTACTCAGTGTCCTCTTTACATGCAATATACCAAAGAGAGAGGGAGAGAGAGAGAGAGAGAGAGAGAGAGAGAGAGAGAGAGAGAGAGAGATTTCCCTGAAGCCTCCCCCATTGATCAGAGCTGGGTCCTTTATGTATCCCTTGAACCAGTCACACAGGAGAATGGAATTATTGTAGTTGGTTTATACCAATCACAGTTCATTCCCCAGAAAGAGGGAAGGATCACCTTTCCTAACCGTGGTTGCCACCTAAATTAAATCAGGGTTTGCTTACAAGAGAAAGAGGGTGGAGAGTGCTATTGATTAGTAAGGATTATGTTATCGAGTGTCTTGGAAGTGCTTAGCTTAGTGCTCTGGCCTCCAGTGAGTGCTCAATGAAGGTTAGCTTTGCCAACTCCCTGAGGCTGACATTCTGGAGGGCAATTCTGTGCTCTCATGAAACACAGACTTTCCTTTTTTCTCTTTTCAAAAAAGAGAACATAACACTGAACTTGATGGATCACAGGCCTGACTCACACAATTTTGGATATTCTTACAGGTCCTTTTGCATGGCAAAAATCCCCACCCTTTAAAAACATTTCTGTCTTGTATTCTTAACAAATAGAGTGGAAAATGAGGGAGTTAAACCAAGCTGCTTCAGGCCTCATCCTTCCTGTTAAAGGGATTTATCCTGTAGTACTCCTGTATCAAGCTGCATCATTTTGCTGGCAAAAGAAGCTTCTGCCACCCATGTTTGTTTTGAAGACAAATCCTATTCAGAATTCTACAGTTTCACTCTCCTTTTAACATTCGTGTTCACAGCAACATCTGGGAGGACTGAAGAATGCTAGATGAAATATTCAACCATCCATTGCCACAATAATGGTGTGTAACAAATGACCCCAATGCCAACTTAGTGGCATTCAACAATGAGCTTTTATTGTTATCCTTATGAGTTTGCAAGTTGGCAGGGTTCTGGCAGATCTGGAATGATTTCCATTGAATTTGTCTCCAAGCTGCAAATCGGGCTTAGGTCTGTCCTGTAAGTCTCCTTGGACCAGAGGTTCCCTGAGGCATGTTTATCTCATGGCAATGATAAGATACCCAAGAGAGCAAGCCCAATCTCCCAAGCATATTTCGAAAATTTTCTCATGTCACATATTCAAATATTCTATTGACCAAAGCAAGTCATATTATCCAACATCAATGGGGTGGATAAATACACAATTTGTCTAATTGAAAACTACAAGGTCATAAGACAAAAATGTGTGGACATAGGGAGGGACAAGGAGCAGGGAACAATAATGCAATAAGTCACCACAAGGAGGCGCAATCTCCCTTCTCATTTTGCTTAGAGTCCATTTCTAACCCTCCAAACTCTTCTTTCAGTGGGCAGAGCCCTGGTCTGTCTTACCTTCCAAAACCACTTTGATAGATAAACCTTATGTGCCCAATGATCTTTCTGGTGGATAATGAAGAGATTGAGAGAAAAAAGAAAAAGAAAAAAAAAAAAGGAAACGAAAGAAGACAATCTGGTAGGATTAGTTGTAAGGACAATTGAGTCCTGCAAGCCAAATTTTTTTTGCAATCTTCCAAGTAAGGCAAATCAGTGTGAGACTGTGATGTAACTAGCAAGAAGGACTGTGAGTAGCATATTCAAGTTACAGCACATGTGATCAAAATGAAACAAGTCTGTCTTTCATGAATTTTTTTGTGGCAAATGGCTTCCAAGGACAGGGCAAGGATCCCCAAAGACAGCAAGAGCCAGAGGTCTCATCCACCAGGCTATCCATGGTGATTAACAGTGCCTAGCATATAGTTGGTGATAAATATATTTTAAGCACAACAATTAATAAATATTTAAAAGCAAATTTACTCACCAGATTTTTGGTAATCTTTGGACCAAATTTATAAACAATGGGCCTTGGATACCCTGAGGGGCAGAAGACAGGGAGAATAAAGACTTAAGAGACAGTTATGTTTTATCTCTTTTCTTCCCCCTTCATATTCTCTTTGCTCTTTTTAAAAACCAATCTTTTTTTGAGATACAATTTAGTTACAATAAAATTTACTGATTTTAGGTGTACAGTTCTATGAGTTTGACATATGTATGCACACATGATATAGAACATTTCCAACACTCCCAGAGCTCCCTGAAGCCTCTTCCCTATCAATATCTGCCCACCCTTGGCCATAGGCAACCACTGATCCTCTTTCTGTCGACACAAAATATCTCACCCATTCTAGAATTCCTACAAGTGGATTCATGCAGCATGCAGTCTATCGCGTCTGGCTTCTCTCACTAAGTTTAAAGTCTGTACAATTCATCCGTGTCCTTGCACGCCCCTTCCTTTTTATTGTGGAATGGTACTCCATTGTGTGGGCACACCACAATTGGTTTATGCATTCACCTGCTGATTGTCATTCGTGGTTTCCAATTTGGGGCTATTAGGAAGAAAGGGATTAACATTGTTGGATAAATCTGTGTACGATATGTTTTCATGTCTCTTGGGCAAATATCTAGGAGTGAATTTTCTGGGTTGTATGATAAGAAAATGTTTAACTTTATGAGAAACTATTCCCCAAAGTGGCTTTACCATTTTACACTCCCTCCAGCAGTGGATGAGAGTTCCAGTTACTCCACATCCTCTCAAAACACTTGGTATCATCAGTCTTTCAAATTTTATCCATTTCGGTCTTGGTCTTCTTTCCTTCTTTCCTTCCTGCCCTCTTCTTTACTTGAAATGAGAGATGTTTGCTGAATGAGTGAATGCAAACATTTCTTGACCTATGTTCCTAAATGAGCAAGTTTCTATCAATATGACAGCCCTCTTTCTCTCTCTCTCTCTCTCTCTCTCCCTCTCTCTCTCTCTCACACACACTCACACACACACACACACACACACACACATTACACACTTAAGGAGAGGATGGGGAGAGAGGATCTTCTGTCTTCCTTAGGAAATAGAACCTTTGCTTCCCTTAGAATCACCTTTCTATCCCAAAAGCACAACTTAACCCTTTGCCCCGACTGACTTCAAGATCAGCGCGCTGCAAACTCTCAGGTGCGGCGAGGTTTCTCCAAAGAGCTCTCACTCCAAGCCTCTCAAATAGTAATTGTCATTTCGAAAAGCTGGTTTGTGGCCGGCGCTGGAGAGCTCCGGCTAGAGCGGAAAGTTGTGGGTTGCCTCTCTGATCCCTCCAGACGGCCCCCTTTTCCCACCCGGTTAAGACCCAAAGACGCTCCCGGGCTCGCGCCCAAGTTCCTCAGAAAAGCCTAAGGAGCGAACGGCTCCCGGACACCCCTGGCGCCCCTGCAACCAGGGCACCGGGCATGCTCAGAGGGCGTGCGGGAGGCAGGCGTTGCCTGCAGTGGGGCCCACGAGCCAGGAGGTGCCGCTGCGTCCCCACTTCCAGGCGCCTGACCCAGCGCGCAAAGTTGGGCTGGGAACCGCGGGGGGAAGGAAGGACCGAGCGAGCGAGGGTGGCGGGGAAGGGGGGGCGGGAGGAGGGGAAGGAGCGGGGGCGGGGGGCCGCCGGGCGTGTGTCACTCGCTCTCTCCGTCTGTGTACAGAGGATGTGCTGAATGGTGCGCTTTGAGGCGGCGGCAGAGGAGGAGCAGGATCCGGCGGCGGCTGGCAGCCTAGGCTGCCGGGCTCGGCTTCTCTTCGCCTTCCGAGGCTCCTCATCCACCGCGGGCTCCCGACCCCGCGTCCCGCCCGGGGCATGGCCCGGCGCTGAGCCCCAGAGCGCCCCGCCTGCTGAGCGGCGCCCGAGGGAGGTGCGGAGGCCGGGAGGCCAGGGAGGCCGGCGGGGGAGCAGCGTCGAGCGCCTCCGGAGCAGAGAAAGGAGCCCGCGCCCCGCGCCCAGTCCCTGCCGCACTCGCCCGGGCTGCCCGGAGCCCCGATGAGCCCAGATGGCCGGGGCTCAACCCGGAGTGCACGCCTTGCAACTCAAGCCCGTGTGCGTGTCCGACAGCCTCAAGAAGGGCACCAAATTCGTCAAGTGGGATGATGTAAGTATTGGGGCGGCCCGGCTCGGGGCGCTGGCCCGGGCACTGGGTAGGGCGGGCGGCGTGGGGGTGGGGCGAGGGGCGCGTTATGCAATTGTCGCCCAGGGAGAGGGCAGGGGCGGCCTCGGGAGCACAGGTTGGCATATGCCAAGGGAGACGGCAAAGGGCAGGAGCTTTGCGCGCGCTCCTGTATCCTTGGGGCTCAGCAGTTGACATCCTTTTTGGGGCTGGCAAGCGCCCCCTGAGGGTCTTAAATCTTTTGGGCCAGTGTAGCGAGAGGGCAGGCTTTACCTGGTGATAGGTCCTGAGAGTTTGGAAAGTGCGGAATGTGAAGTTGGGACCAGCCAGCAAGCGCCGGGTTTGAACGAGAGGCGCCCTTTCTCCGCCCGCGGACGCACCCCCTGCCCCGTTACTTCTTTTGCCCCCTTTCAAGAAGGAACGCCCTGGAAGTCCGAAACTGTTCAGTGATTGCTAACCCTCTTAGCGCTTTTGTGGGAGCCCACGCGGCAGAGGGCACAGCAGTCCAGCCGACAGGTGTTCGCTGATACCAAACTTCAGCGCCTAGCTCCGGAGTGAGGGCCCCGGAGAAGGGCTGCGGAGCCGGGGGACACCTGAGGAGGCTAGTGAGCAGGGGGGTGGGCTGGAGGAGTCGTAGAGGGGCTCATGGGCCTGTAGGCAAATGTGGAGGGCTAGTTTTTGAGAACTGAGCTGGCTGGAGTCTTTTGCTTGAAATAGACACCAGATGTTCCCTCAAGATTTACCTTCACCTTTTGCCAGGTAGGACAGAGCCTAGCCCAGTGCCAGGGTCTCCAGTGAGTGCTTCACGTGCTGTCCCGACCCAAGAACTTCCAATGACTTCTCCCTCCTCCCTACCCCAGTTGCCTTCAAAACACTTAAATTAGTAACTCCCCCGAAAACATTCGACTCTTTGGATGGAGAACGTCATGGTATCAATTTTATGTCCTAGGTGTCATTCAAAAGGGTTGATAAGAACACCCCACCGAAATAAACCCGAGCTGCCAGGTTCTAAGGAAATTTAGGTCCAAATGACTAATACATCTCTTAATCAGGAGGAATTATAGGAGAATGAGGCGTTCTTCTTGCTGAAAAGGTTTTCCACCTAGTAAATTATAGCCTGTTATCCTCTAGGGTATTTTTCTTTAATCTTCTTAAGCCATTTTCCAGTGTCTGAAAACAATTTAAATATTCCAGGTAGCGAATCCAATTACTTAGCTGAGTGCGTCTGTGTCTATATTCTGTCCAGCTGGAAGTGCAAACGGAACTTGGAGTATGAGCTACAGCTTCCTTGAAAGCGAATGCCAATTATTAAATGCTGTAGGCAAGGATGTGGACGTGCATCTTTTTACCATGGACTTCAGACTTTTCTTCTTTCGGTTCTAGTCTAGTTGGAACGGATGTTTTTGTAAATAGAATAGAATCTAAATGATAAATTCAGACACAGATGACATGCTTTGTGTCAAGGCAAAAAAAAAAAAAAGAAAAGACAAATCAACAATAAATATAACAGTCTTACCCATCTTGAGATCCTTGACTAGAGAGCTAATGTGATGATGAATTCACCAAGAAAGAGAACGAAAGGCAGAGGGAAAAGAGAGAAAGATTTCACACAATAAAAAAATGAAGTTTCAACATAAGCTTTGGATTTCTATACAGTGATGATTTTAAACCATGTTTTAAATAATTCTCCATAATTTCTTGTTTGGGAGAAAATAGCCAATGTCACTTTGAGAGTGAAGGTCTTCTATGAAAACACATTTTGATATATAAAGGTAGATTGTTTTGATTACGTGTATTTATGTAACAAATATGTCTTGCTCACCTATTAGTGCCAGCCCTAGACTAGATCCTGGGATGGTGAAGAAAGTAGACAAAATCCCTTCTGTAATGGACCTTACGTGCTAAGTGGAGGAGACAAAAATGATCAAAATCCCTAATGGATGGTGTGTTGAGAATAATGGAGAGAGTGCTGGTCAAACACCACCCAACGAAGAAGGTGGAAAGAACTCCCTGTGAGGACTGCAGCAGTGAGTTTCTGAGGAAGCCCTCTGGGAAAGATGTAGGGCAGGCATGAAGGAGAAGGCCAGTAGAATCACAGCTCTTTTAAAAAAGAAACCTAGGCTGCACTCGGGAGTCAGGTTATCTAGAATATGATGATCTGTCCTGCAAGTTCTTTGCCTTTCTTGGTCTCCACTGTGATCTGGGGACTGCAGGGGACCCCGACTTTCTCCGAGTTGCCTTCGTCCTCCCCAGACATCACCTCCTTTACTCTTCCCAGCTCATCTGTGCCCTTCCAGAATCAAGCATTTCAGGTTATCTACCTATGGACATTGCATTACGACGAGATTGTGACAAAAAGAACTAGATCCAGTCAAAGGCCTGGCTTTATCTGCTAGTTCTGTCACCAATAAGCTATGTGACTTTAGGTAAATCACTTACCCTCTCTGAAACTGTGCTGCTTCTTATGCAAAACTGTTAATGCTACATTCCCTGTTTCATCTACTAGTTGGGAGGAGCCAATAGGGTAAGGCAGCGCTTCTCACATTGGAGTATGCATCAGAGCCATCTGGAGGGTTTGGTGACAGTTAGGTTGCTGGGTCCCACCCTCTGTTTCTGATTGGGAAGGTTTGGGGCAGGGACCTGAGAATCTACATTTCTCATATAACCTACGTGATATTTATGCTGCTGGTTGGGGGAACCACACTGTGAAAACCACTGGGATATGATTTATAAACGAACTTGGAAGGTATGACAGACAGATAGCACAATCTTCTTGTCCTGCCTAAATTTTCCCTGGTTTGTAAATTTAATTTTATCTCTCTGTTTGCATTTTGAGAAATTCATCCAACTTACCACCTAAGAGGTAGAATGACCTCAATGACATAATCATGGATAATCTTTTTATATCTTCCATAATGTTTTATGAAGTATCCCTAATACCCAGATTGGCTTAAATCACATTCGTACATTTCTTCTGAATTGTTTATATGCAATGAAAAAAAATTGTTTTTAAATTTTCACGTGTGTCTAGTGGGATTGTTAAAAAGGGAAAGGAAAGAGAGAAGCTTTTTGGGAAGCCACCTAATCTGACTTTGTGTCTTTGGGCAGGGAGGCTGCTGTGTCCTTCCTCTTGGCACTTGCATTGGGAAATGCCTGCTGTCCCCTGCCCCAGGGGTGCTTCCCCATCTGCTTGTGTAGAGGAAAAGTAAATGCTATAAACAACCTAAAAATCTCTCAAGTATCTAATCTCATTTAAAAACTGTAGAACCTGCTTTCTGGTCTGTAAGAGGAAGGCTGGGCATACTCATAAAACATTCTCCATATTCCTTTAGAAAGCATAACACATACAGGGTATTCAAAAATGATGATTTTGGGGCTATTTAGCATTGTGAAGAGATCATCTCTTAATCAATTAAAGCACCATACTCAGTGGTCCTGTTGTCCTGACCACAGGACAGAAATGGAAGATGTCACTGAGAGAGTGCAATGCCATGCATGATTTGTTGGCCACCTACCAACAAGTCACATTGAGGCTGCGAATGCTGAAAGGGTGGTAGTCAAAAACTTTGACATGGGCACTAACCAAACACAACAGACAGCAGGTATGTAAGAGAGCAGGGTCCTGGAGACACTCTCTTACACCAAGACCAGGCGTTAACCCTTTTGCTGCCTGATCATGGGGATGTCTGAGGGTCCCCAGGCTCTGTAGGTGGGTGGGTGGGGGATGTGGAATATTTCAATCTTTTAAAACTCGTGATGGTGTATATAGTCTGAGCATCAAGGCTAAAACTGCCCTCCTGAACTTGGCAAGGAGATAAAGGACTGACCTGTTATGGGTACCTCTTTTACTGATGATATTAAAAATGCCACTTTATATCCTTGCTTTTATTTTGCATTTGTGTATTATCAGGCTCTGGTGATGGGAGGTGAGTGTTATGGGAGAATTCTGGTGAGAGAAGCAGGAAAAGGAGACTTACTTTCTCCATCTAAGCTAGGGAGCTTGGGAGATTGTGAGACTGGCCCCTCTCTCTTCTGGACCTTGGCCTTGCTCTATATTGGACAGGACATGGAGGGAGAAAGAGGAAGAACTGAAAACTGTACAGTAGACCTCCGAACCCCTGAATTACCTCTGTTTTCCACACCTAAGAACCCTGTCTATTTGTTCTACAACTTCTGGGGAATGGAAAGGTTTTCATTTTTTTGTTCTTTCTTTTTCTTTACTCTCACCTTCCGAATTCGCATCTTACTGTGGGTAAGTTGCTTAATGTATCCCATCTCAGTTTCTTCAGCTGTAACTTGCAAATTGTAATATTTCCTACCTCACAGAACAGCTGTTAAGGTTACATGAGCAAAAGTATATGCATTGCTTTTGTGTAGTACAGACACACAGGAGGACCCTCAGTAAAACATTTTTGATAAGTTATTGTCCCCTAGTAGTAAAAGGGATGTGAATTTTATCAAGGTGGTCAGTATGTGTTATATGACTCTTTTATTCTGCAAGTGAAACAGTGCAGAGCTTACTCCCATTCCCTTTAATGTGTGTGTTGATTTTATAATTTGGAAAGGGAAAACAAGTCAGGTTTATTTGCCCCTCTTAAAAATTTTAGATATTTCAGAGCAAATGAATCTTCATAATTCAAAGCAGGATCCACTTTCTCTAAAGCAAGTCAGTTCACAAATCATCTCGAAGTTTTATTTCTACTTAAATTCCGTGTATATATATATATGCACACGTATAGTCTCACATTGTACATCTGTCTTATAGGCATAATCTAACATTCAAAAGTTATAATTACTAGGCTAAGTGGCTTGAGAAGTCTGAGGAAGCTCAGAAGTTTGAATTTGCATTAACATCCTGTGGATTTGAAACAAGTAACTCCCTTCTTTACCACCACAACCCCCCATGCCGAAAAATCCCACAGCTAAAACAGATAATTAAAAAAAAAAAACCACTAGTGTATATTGTACATTTCTCAGCATCCTACACAAAAACTTAGAACTTTAGCATTATGTAAAATCTGCAGTTCCAGTTTCCAAAATGATGGCAAGATGACACTTTGAAGATGGATGAGGGAGCAGAGGGAAAGGGTTTATGAAGAGGGAATGTAGTAACATTCACTTGGGAAAGGTACAAGAAGCAGGAAAGAAACAACCCTGAGTTGGTAGCCGTGGGATACAGATTGGGACACCCCCAGAGTGCAAGGCAGATTCTAGACTGGAAGGCTAGCAGGTGTCCTCTAAAGTGCCACTTAAATATACCCACATATGTCCACTTTTCATGTCCAAAGAGCTTTGTGAATTTCTGATTGACAGTAATTACCATAATCTAAATATAAGTTTATAACTTTTTCTGGGTGAGTGAATAAAGCTATTTTAAGGTTTTTCTTTATTGATGTGTGACATGAATACAGTAAAATATGCAAATTGTATGTCCAGTTGGATCAGTTTTCACAAAGTGAACACTCCCATGTCACCAGCACCAGGTCACAATATAGCTGGCCCAGGAGTCCTGAGCACTCTCTTCCTGTCCCTACTTCTCCTCCCAAGAGTAACCCTTATCCTGACTTTTAACTCCATACATTGGTTTTGCTTGTTTTTAATCTAATAAAGCTATTTTTATTTTGAATGAAAACTAAACAAAACCTCTTCAGCCTAATACACTTTTATTATTGTTGAATTGACCCTCTAGAATAATAATAACAAAAGTGACTTATGTTTAGTTTAGATGGCCCTTGATTAGGTCCTTATCTGTCCCAAGGTGAAGTCTGGCAAGTGTAGCAGGTATAGAAAATGCCCCCAAGGAGGAAACAGTTAAACAAAGCTCTAGTAATTTAGGGAGGAAATGTAATGCCTACAGGCTGTTATTGACATAGCAAAGCAGACTATTGCTACTGTTGCTAGAATATATTTTTCCCTCACAGGTTTTCTCTCTTATCTTGCCTGACACTGATATTTCCTACCTGTGGTCCATTAGGATAATTTGCTCTGACTATTAGCTTCCCTTGAAAGTTTAGCCTACCAATAAGTAGCTCCAAATTATGTTTACCTGCAATGCTATTTAAATGGGACAGGAACATTTTGCTTTTTTATGTTGAACTTGGTAACCCATAGTTAAATGTTTCCTTATCAGAATTGTTTCATGTTATCTTGAACAAGAAGTGCCAGCAGAAAATAGAATGAGATTGATTGTGTATTGTTGACTGTGGCTATGGGTCTCCACTTAAATAACAAATCCTTGGTAACTGAAAACGTTAGTGTTCCTGTTACCCAAGTTAATATTAGGTTCATGCAACCTTTCAGATCTTACCATAAATCCTATGTGATCAGACAACTTTCACAATCTAATGTATCCTTTCCCCATCTATTCTATGTCCCATCCCCTCATCAGAGCCATGTACCCATATGCATCAGTAGCCAAAGGAACTAGAGACATATTTTTGAGGTCATTTGCATATACAACCCTAAAAAACAGCCATCAATTTTTGTAAAGATCTAGCAGAAATAGGATATTAAGAGTTCTTAAACTCTCTAAGAGTCTTTCTGGTTCCCCTCTGATATGTTTAAGGTCTAACATTCAATTTTATTATCTTTACTATATGTTAACTTAAATTTTGGAAATTTTTACTTTAATTTTATTCTGAAAAAAATGTTTCAATACATGTATTATTCACTCACTAAATCTATGTATCAGGAAACTAAATTATTATAAATTTGGAAACAGACTATTATAATTAGGAAAACCTAGGTATTTAGTATTAGCATTAACAGCATTCTACCTGTTTTTTTATTTCAAGGGCTTTGTTAGTTCACATTGTTTGGTTAATGTTTCTTTTTTTTTTATTGCATTGACGTTTCATGAACAAGTTCAGGGAAAAATAGATTACTTAGCAAAGAAAACACCTGAACTAGTCACGGTGGCTATCAATGAATAACATTGGTATCTAGAAGATTAAGAGACTGTTTTGCCATTTTTAAAAAATCCAATTTTTTTTTTGGAACTTGTCTATGAAATAGGTAAAGGAAAGCTCATCTTGATTAATTTTATAGAAGAGGCCATATGAGCTCAAAACTCTGGAAAACCACAGAGCAAATCAGTAATTGGTCTGCTGGATTGAAAAAAAAACAATTAAAGAGCCTACTCATGATGCTCCCAGGTGTGCTGTGTTGGATAATTGAATCTCACTTAGCATCCATTCCTACATCCTCTTAGTAGGACTTCCTATAATATAAAGTTTGGATATCTAAAGCTACATTTACCAGACTCCTTTGAGACTAATATTCTGGCTAAAAATTAAGTTCCACCAAATAGGTGCACACACATGAGATTTGGAGGGTGTAAATGTTAAAGAGGCCACCTTACTGCATCTTTTGGGTGGTTTCTACAGATACATGAGATGTTAAAAGCGGTGGCATCTCCTGTAATAGTTCTCCAACGTCTCCGAGAAGCAATGGTGGCAGTGGCCACTCCCTGTTCTCACTTTATGCTTCCTTGTCTTCTGCTAAGCTGACTTGTTTGGGACTCCTGTCGTTCTTTCTTGATTTCTCACCTTCCTGCATATGGTGGAAATGATAGCTCTCCTCAAGGGTCAATGCTACAGTGTTCTGGGGTCATTGGTGGCAACCTGGCCTGAAGCCTGCTTGTCCAACCCTTCCAGTGATTCTGTCAAGTGTTTAACTACCTGCATTAAGTCCCTTTATCTTCAAAATT
Source organism: Avahi laniger (assembly GCA_963575035.1). Classification (NCBI taxonomy): domain Eukaryota; kingdom Metazoa; phylum Chordata; class Mammalia; order Primates; family Indriidae; genus Avahi; species Avahi laniger. Next base: position 105,663 of record CAUYSK010035480.1, read on the forward strand.
TCAGAGAAGTTTTTGTTTCCTGCACCAAACGCTACCCGAAATGGTCTTTTATGGCTCCAGGATCTGAACTTCCCATGTAACTTTCTCCTTCAATACTACAATTGAGTAAAATGGAGTTTTACTATAATATTGTCCGTGGAATTCAATATCAAGAGTGAGATGTAGTAGCAGGAGCTTATACTTGCAAAGCACTGTTATGTATTTACATTTACCCCTATTCAATTATGAAGTCCACCTTGGGTGGTAGGAAAAGAGCAAGTGTTCTTTTCCATTTTACATAGAAGTAAATGGAGACTAGTCACCTGTGATTTGTCCAAGGACATACAACTAGTCAGAGCCAGAATTGGAATTTAAAATAAGATCTTCTGGTTCAATCCAGGGTCCTTTCCAGTCTACGATGACATCCCCAAACAGGATCCTTTTTCTAACAAAAAAACTTTTAATAAAGTCCAAATGATTACAAGTTGAAAGAGATTCACTGACTTTTCCAAATAATCTTTCTGATTTTAGGATTCATACGGATGAAACTTAGATCTCTACAAACTCATTCCTCTTGTCTAGTGTCTTCAAAATAGCTGTTTTTATAGTGTATATACAAAATCCATTTTTGTCTACACTATGCAGGATGTGTTAACATGGGAAAATGTCACCTCTGCTTTGAGGTGCAGAGGCTAGTATGTGCTCTAGAATCTTTACAGATGTTCTACATCAGGTGGGTAGTATAGAAACATGCATATGGGAAGATAACTATTTCAGAATGGTGTTAAAACAAAGCTGAATTTTTTACACTGCCTAATAAGTGATACTTTTGTATCTAACAGGACTCATTGCATCTACTACTCTTTTTTCTCTTCCCCAAACACTTGTAAATGTTGTATTTTGCTGGACTCCTATTCATTCAATATTTATGCTTTAAAAATGTATTCATGCCTCTTCAAATCCAGGCTTTGTACTAGTGTTGCGGATGTATGATGATAAATGATTTGGTATCTACCCTCATGGAGTTTGTGTTCTACTGGAGGAGATAGATGCTAAACAAAAAGAGTATAACTATTTCATTAGAACTGTGGTACGTGCTACAGGAAAAAAAAAAAAGTACAAGTGAATGTAAGAAGCATAGAAGGTTCCCTGGAAAATTCTATTTATGAAAAGACCTGAGTTGTGAGTAGAACTTAGGCCAACATGAGTAGGAGGAGTGTTTTGGGCAGAGGCACACCAAGTGTGGGCATTCCAAAGAGGCAAGGAACACAGACGGGACCTTGAAAGACAGAAGTGGAATAAGCAAGTAGAGAGTGTGGCTCAGATAGTGCCAGATGGAGGGCAAAGGCCTGCAATATACTGCTTGGGTCCCTGCAAGATTTTAGATTTATGAAGTCAACAGGAAACCATGAAGGCCATGTTCTCAACTTTGGCAGTATTGACCTTTGGGTCCAGTAATTCTTTGTTGTGGAGTCTGGCCTACACACTGTAAGATATTTAATAGCATCCCTGGCCTCTACACATTAGATATCAGTAGCAATCCCTGGTGATGGTAACCAAAATTGTCTCCAGACATTGTCAAATGTCTCCTGGTGTATAAAGTTGCCCCCGGTCGAGAACCACTAGTTAAAATGAAATGCTATGCTCTTAATGGATTTTAAAAGTATAAGGCCACTTCACACACACACACACACACACAAACACACATGCCAGAAAGCACATGAAAAGATGTTCAACATCATTAGTCATCAGGGAAATGCAAATTAAAATCACAACGAGATGCTACTTCATACGCACTGGAGCTATGTCTTGCTGAAATTATCGGTTTTCTCATCTGATGTCCCTACTAAGCAATGAGCACCTGATTTGAGTGGGGATCAGGGCTTTCATTTTGTTTCCTAATAGAGTATCCGAAGAAGCTAGCATGGTATTTGAAGAGCCATGCTTTCTTCTTTTCCCTACATTGTATTAAAAGGGATTTTTATACTTGTTCATAAAAGGCAAATGTCTTAATGGTGCTTCTCTCCACTGTTTTGCCTCCTCTATTTTCGACCTTCTTAACCTGCTCTGCTTGTCTTTATTTGGGGGAATTTCAGACTGGACACACCCCAGGGGGAAAACTCTTACTAATGCTGATACATGGAGACGTTTTACTTCACTATTCCTAATCCAACACTCTAGATCCAAGACTACCCTTACTGTGTTTTTATTTCATAGTCAGGGCTGCATTGCTCATGTTTGAGGGACACCACATCTGATTTTCTGTGACCCTTAGAATTCATCTTCCCTCACGCGGCTGTTTCTCCCCCATCATATATATCTACTGTATTTGGCTCTCCTGCTTCCTGTTGCAAATCTTGGACAATCCCTGTGAAACATTGCTTATTCTTTTTTCTGGTTGACTCTGTAATATCGATTAGATTAGAAGCGCATGTCCCTGTTCATGAGTGTTCACTTGTAATAGCATAAGAACCCGAGAATCACGGTGCACTCAGAATTGTGGTCAAGCCTTGGCCAATAGACTTTCTGACAATGGTGCTGAGGAATGTGCTGTGGGTCTGTGGACGGGTCCTTGACATTAGCCTTGGGATTTAGGGTTATATTTTGTTGTGGTTTACTGGGGCTGCCATAGCAAAGTACCACAGGTTGGATGCCTTCAACAGTAAATATGAATTTTCTCACAGTTCTGTAGGCTACAAGTTGCAGATCAATGTGTTAGCAGGGTTGCTTCCTTCTGAGGGCTGTGAGGGAAGGATCTGTTTCAGGCCTCTTTTCTTGGCTGGTCAGATGGCCGACTTCCCCCTGTGTCTTGACATCGTCTGCCTTCTGTGTATGTCTGTGTCCAAATGTCCTCTTCTCATACGGACACCAGTCATATTGGTTTAGGGCCCATCCTTAAGACCTCCTTTTAACTTAATCACATCTTTAATGACCTTATCTCCACATAAGGTCATATTTCAAGGTGTTGGGGATTAGGATTTCAGCATATGAATTGGTGGGGGGGACACAATTCAGTCTATAACATACCTGAACCTGGTAAAGTGTAGCTCAGAAGGTGGCAGCATGATGGCTCTATTTCGCTATTAGAAGAATTGACACTTAGAGAAGCAACTAGATTTATTTTGCACTACGTCGGTGTTAAAATTTAGATGGTAGCTGCATACCATGGAGAAAAACTAAAAATACGTAACAGGAATTGTCTGACAAAAGAACCAAGATTGCTTTGTGAGAAAGATTTGCCTGTTAAGGCGTGTCCACACGAAGATCTGGAGTGGCACTGCCTAACAGAAATATGCTGTGAGCCACAAAGACACTTTTAAATTTTTCTCGTAGCCACATTAAAACAAGTAAAAAAAGAAGCAGACAGAATTAAATTTAATAATGTATTTTATTTAAACTAGTATATGCATTTTGACATGTAATTAACATCAAAAAATTATTAGTGAGTTATTTTCTATTCTTGTTTTCATTCTTAATCTTTGAAATCTTGCAGCACGTCTTAGTCATGGTGAGATGTAGCCACATTTCAAGTTCTCAGTAGCCACGGAGAGCCACAGTGGCTTTTGCATTGGATTGCGCAAGTGTAAAACATGCATTCTCAGTGGGATCGTATCACCTCCAAGAAAATGAAAAGTGGTTCTTGGGGAACAAAAATATCTGCTTACTCTATTTTTCTTTTGTATAAAACACAGATACACATACAGCATGTAAACAGATATTTAGGATATCTATAATATTAGGTCATTAAATATGGAATGTCATATTTTGAATCAAAAGTTTAGTTTATTATATCTCAGACAAGAAGCAGTATAATTAATCAAAGTATGTGCCTAAATTATTGACACAGTTTTGCCGTCTTAACGGTATTGTTTATACCAGCAGTAAAGAAGCCTGGAATGCAAGTGGCGATGAAATCGCAAAAGGCATTTTCTACAGCTTGTTAGAGAATTGAATATTTTTCCTTTCAAAAAATGGTCCAAAGCCTGGAAGAAGTGGTAGCCAGTTGGTGTGAGGTCTGGTGAGTACGGTGGATGACAGAGAGTTTCCAAGTCCAGCCTTTGCAATTTGAGCAACCTTGTTTGTACTTCATGTGGTCCAGCATTGTCTTGCAGGAGGATTGGCCTATCTCTATTGACCCATCTCGGCTGCTTAATTGCAAGCATCCTCATCATTTCATCCAGTAGACATGTGCGATAATGGATTGACCATGTTTCGTGAAGCTCTAGTGGATAATACCAGTGCTGGACCACCAAACAGACACCATGAACTTTTTTTGATGAATATCCGGGTTTGGACTGCATTTTGGCACTTCATCTGTATCCAACCATTATGCCGAACACTTGCAATTATCAGAAAGAATCCATTTTTGATCACTTGTAAATTGTTCGTCTTTATGTCATGACAGCAAAGAAAGGCAAGCTTCAAGTTGATTTCTCTTCTGATGCTTATTTAATTCATGTGGAACCCATCTATCCATCTTCTTTACCTTGCCAATTTGTTTCAAATGGTCCAATATTGTTGGAATAGTAACATCAAACCTTGTTGTTCATAGGTTGAGATGGATTCACTTCCAGTACAGCTTTCAGCTCATCATTATCCACCTTGGTCTCAGGTCACCCATGGGGCTCATTTTCAAGATTAAAATCACCAGAACAGAACTTCTCAAACCATCGATGTACTGTGCCACATCCTTCCCGAATACTTTGTTGATATTTTGAGCTGTCTGTGCTGCATTGGTTCCACGATGAAACTCATATTCAAAAATAACATGAATTTTTGATGTATCCATGGTTTCACAAAAATTGCTCTAAAAAAAAATTTGAAAGATAATCCCAAGCCAAGCCATGCGTTTCAAAGAATAAGGATATACCTTCACAATAAACATAAAACAAGAAGTGTCAAAGTGAAATGTCAAAGATACCAACTGTCAAACTTAGTTCTTAAGGAAATTAGACATTTCATACTTAATATTAAAATTTCATGGTGACTGATTAGGAATATAAAGGTCTACAAAGGCTCCTTAGTAGGGCAATAATGGAAAAATATTGAGAAGCACTGCTATAGAGCATGTTCTTAAAGGTTTAATTTCCAATGCTGGGATCCCTTGGGCAAGTTAGTCAGCTGGGATTCTTTGGGCAAGCTAGTTAGCACAAGCCTTGATCTATTTATCTGCAAAATTTGAATAATTGCAATGTTTGCCTCTTACATTATTATAAGTATTAAAGGAGAAACTACAAGTGAAGTTCCCCACAGTGATCAGCTCAGAGCAAATGTTGAGAATATCAGTTATTTTTCTGCCAGGGATTCTGGTATTAAAGGAAGTTTGGACTCCTAGTACCTTTGTCATTTCCTCTCAGTATTTTTAGGACTTATTATTCATTTATATCAGTGCATCGATGAGCAAATCATTATAGTAAAAAGTTACAGGACTTGGTAGGGTTAATGTTGATCCCAGTGACACTTTTTTCTTAATGAAATGTTTCTCATTCTTTTGGATGTTGAAGTTTTGTTAAGGCCCTCTACTTTGTGCCTTCACTGTTCTTTATTTGGCCTATAGACTCTTTAGAGATTCGTGTAAATCGCAAAACAACAGCTTCTTAATTATCATATTAGTCTTCACTATCAATAATATAGGGATGAGAGTAAAATGGTTTCTATCAAATAAAGGGGAATAAATGGAAATTTACCCTACATCATCTGCTATTACTAACTCAAAACAGGTATGTTTATTGCTGTTCTCTTTTTTTTTTTTTAAAGGCAAATGTTCATTGGAAAAACATCTCTCATAACTTTAAGTAAATTAAAGTTGAATTCTTAGTTTGAGGCAATGTACTTACAAGATACAGATTTGCCTACACTCTAAGCTCACAGGTACTTCTTGGAGCTTTACCTCATTACATGGCTCACCCAAAGCCTCGCCCAGTGTAGGCAGGCCTATATCAGTGATTTTCAAAGTGTGGTCCCTGGACCAGTGGCATCAGCATCACTGTGAATGTATTGGAAGTGCAGATTCTTAGAGTCTTTCCCAGACCTACCGAATGAGAGACTCCAGGGAAAGGGCCCAGCAATCTGTGTTTTAACAAGAACCCTCAGTGAATCTAATGTACCCAAGAGTTTCAAAACAACCATCTTATGGAACGCACATCTTACAGATATTGTTGGAGATATAAAGAATAAAAAAATAGTGTTGTCTTTATCATTCTACAGTAATATGTTCCAAGAATCATAACCTATATTCAGTTCCCTTGGAAATGAAGAATGAACATATATATCAAACTTCAAACCTGGGCCTATGTTCTGACAATGAAGAATATTTGTGATCTGGGTTGAGCGGCTACTTTGGTATAGGGAGAATATAGACACTTGCAGCTATGCGGGAGGTGGGAAAAAAAGCAGGTGGAATTGAAAATGGAGATTCATGTATTTCTGGGTCAAATCCTACTTTGCATGGCAAGAATGCCAAGTTCCAGCTGATCTTGGAATGTTTGAGGTGATTCTGGAGTAAACAGGCAGGGAGCCGAGATAAATGATCACTTAACAGAGGAACTGTAGCTGGAAGAGTGAAGTCAAGAAAATATTGAACAAAGGAGCTTTAATTTTGAAGGAGCAGAAGGAGTAAGCTAGAAATAGTAGTACCCGAAACAAACTAGGCAGCCTACTACAGTGTTCCAAAATATAAATTTTGAGTGGTTTTGTTCTGCTCACTTAAATGTTTGATTACCTGGGATCCTTGCAGGGAACTGCCACCAAGATTTTGATTAGAATCTTGTCAGATGCTCTGTTAAGAAGAGGAGGCACTAACCTGAAAATAATCAGTTACATCTACAGTTAATTCCAGAATCATCTGGAAGTGGGAATGTGTGCTGGGTGCAACTTATCAGAAACTTTTATTTTGCACACCTCTAGAAGAGTAGATAACGAAACAGGATTGAAAACATCGCTACGATTTATTGGAAATATTGCTGTGAAATGTTATGCGTGTAATCTGATAGAAAAAGCCTATTTTTTAAAAAAATTCTTCATTATATCATCAGCTTGTTTCCAAATGTCTTCTTTTGTCATTTAATTTTGAAATTTTAAAAATCTAGCTGAAGTTCCATGCAACAACACAATTCTTGTAAAAGATATTTTTCAAACTGCATGTTAAGAATGTATGTTGAAAATATCAGGATAAAGCAAGATGGCAGTTTCTCAAAAAATTAAACACTATACTACTGTATGATTCACCAGTTTCACTCCTGGGTGTATACTGAAAAGAACTGAACACAGGGACTTAGAGATATTCATACCACCTATGTTCATAGGGGCATTATTCACAATAGCCAAAAGGTGGAAACAACCCAACTGTCCATCAATGGATGGATGGATGGATAAACAAAACATGATATACATAAATGGAATATTATTCAGCCTTAAGAAGGAAGGAAATCTGACATATGCTATAATAGGAATGAAGTTTGATGGCAATATGCTAAATAAAATAAAGGCAAAAGGACAAATAGTGTACGATTCCATTTACATGACTACCTGGAGTAGTCAAATTCATAGATACAGAAAGTAGGAATGGGGTCTATGTGGCTGAATTGAGGAGAGAATGGGGAGTGTTTAATGGGTGTGGAGTTTTAGTTTGGGAAGATGAAAAATTTCTGGAGATGGATGGTGATGATGGTAGCATAACATCGTGAATGTATTTAATACCACTGAACTATATACTTAAAAATGATAAATTTTATGCAATGCATATTTTATTACAATAAAAGAAGAATATTAGGATTTAATTTTTGATACATAATTTTTGATACAAAAATTTAATATTTTGATACATCTGTTTTTAAATATAATCTACTAGATTAATAATAATTATTTTTGGACGGCAAATATTTGTCCAGGTGCTTTACCCAAGTTATCCTATTTAATTCTCACAACAACCCTTTGAGGTAGGTATTGTGATTATCCCTCCTTTTTTTTTTTCAGTTGTGTAAAGTGATGTGTTGAGAAAGGACAGGCAGGAATTTGAACCCAAGAGGAGACAGCTTCCTTAGCTAGGCTATAGTATAACTTAACGTGTAGAAGAAAATCATTAATACAATTCTACCCAATAGGAAAATATCCCAAATTCCAAAATTTTCTCTGCAAGTTCTAATTTTTATTATAAGTTCTTTTGATCAGATAGGAGATATGACATATGGTAGTTATAATGTATATGAAAAAGTTGAAAAAAGCTAGCAATTTATGTCTCTACAAAATGCAATTCCTGCAAAGGCCTGAGTATTTCAGTATAAAAATCTATATCCAGTGACATGTCTTATCTTGTGCAGATGGTACATCTTTATAAAAATTGCTAAAAGAAAAGAACACATATTTTAGAAATGTTTAATATTATAATTACAGTGCATGCAATTTTTGCTTTATGCTGTGTATGCTTTAAACTCAGAAGACTATGATGTTTTATTTTAGCATGTGAAATTTTAATTTGCAACAAGTTTGTGTGTATCTTTCTAAGTAGGTAGAAGATGGCCTTATTTACTGTTACCTTGGAAACGATGCCCAAATGCTATGCTTACTCTCTTTAGTACATTAAAAATCATTTTATGGAGCAAATGTAATTTAAAATATTATCCTTAGGCATGAATTTTAATTAATATTAATCATATAACGTATGTAATGATATTTAGTGTTAAAATTTTATTTGGAAAGTTAAATATAGGTTTTTAATAGAAAACATGTCAATGGCTTTAAAAACTTGCCTCAATCAATAAATGCATCACTGGATTTTTCCTTTATAAGTTATGCACAAATATTCTTATTATTGGGAAATTACCTCAGTTAAATAATTAATAATCTGTGAAGTTAAAAATGCCATGTCTAATTTTTTGGAAATCTTTTTTAATAATAGACAACCTTGGAGAATCCCTTAGCAATTATTAATTTTTAAATAACTGCTGCGTAGATTTTTTGACAGTGATATATGTTGATATGCATGTTTTTTCTTACATTTCTAGGACTCAACTATTGTTACTCCTATTATTTTGAGGACTGACCCTCAGGGATTTTTCTTTTACTGGACAGATCAAAATAAGGTAAGAAATGAAATATATCTTTCTTACATTTTCTGATTGGTTACTGCTTAGCAAAGTATTTATTTGTCTTATTTGTATGAGTATATCCATTTCACAGATGACCCTTTGTAATTTAAAGATTCTACTTTAAGAGAATATCTAAGGCCAAATGTGTTAGGACTTTTCAAGGACAATTACTTTGAAATAGTAGATTTTTAAAATCTTAGGACACTTGATATTTTTCAGTTCTACACAGATTATTTGTTAAGACAAGAACATGGAAACGTGAATTACATTTGATGTGGAACATAATTAGCCAGCGTTACTGATTTAAGTCCTCACCCATAAAGAATGAATAAAAATGATGAGAAAATGACATTTGATCCCAATAACTATACCCTTTGCTTTTCCTTTCTCTCCCTTCTCCCTTGTGCCGTTCATTAAAGGCTCTTCCAACATCAGCAGGAGTTTGGCCTTGTTAATTTGTTCATATCAGAAAACCAAGAATAAAATATCTTTAGCTTATTCCTGCAGTTTTCAGGAATTTCTTTCTAAATTAGCTTTTTGCCCACAATACCATGAATTTGATATTTCATTTATTATGAAACCAATTGATGATACTGTGTTGAATTATTAAAAAGGAGAACGTCTGCCGATCATAAGATTTATTTGGAATTTAATGGGCAGTTAGACAAGAATATTCATAGAAAGTGGTTATTATTTCAAGAACCATTGCCACAGTTCTACACTTGAACCTCAGAGGCCACAGAATATAGAGTATTTTTATCCCCTAACTTATGATCTATGGAGAGATGGGACAGGGTTTATTAAGAGTGCAAAATACATGTTGAAACCAATAAAATAGCAATGGTATTATACCATTAGATTACCTGGGACCTCCACAGTTACGAATTAAGGAAGAGCGAATTATTAGCTTTTTCAAAAATCCACATTAGTCCTTTTGTCCAAAGTTCCCTTGGCCAGGTGCAGTGGCTCACACCTGTAATCTCAACATTTTGGGAGGCCGAGGTGAGAGGATCACTTGAGTCTAGGAGTTTGAGATCAACCTGGGCAACATAGTGATACCCCGTCTCTACAAATAATTAAAATTAAAATTAAAACAAAACAAAACAAAACAAAACTGGCATGGTGTCTTATGCTTGTAGTCCCAGCTATTCCGGAGGCTGAGGCAAGAAAATTGCTTGAGTGCAGGAGTTTGAGGCTGCAGTGAGCTAGGATCGCGCACCACTGCACTCCAGCCTGGGCGACAGAGTGAGACCCTATCCCTGGAGTGTTCAGCCTCTCCTGCTGCTGCCTTTGGGACAACCTCAGTTAGACCTGCGAGGAGTAGTTTGGAAGTGGCCTTGTAGAATGGCACGGTGGGCGCAGTGTGGATCCTAGGGGAAGCTCTTAGGGGGTTGGAGGGTTGGAAAGTAATATCTGGTCCCAGGGTTAGTCCTGATTGGGCCTGTTTACATGTTATCCAAGAGGCAAATTTCAGCCTTGTGGTCCTGAAGTTACTTTCTGAATACGTGTGCCCTGGAACCACCTGTGGACACAGATGTGGGGGGTAAACCACAGACCCTACGCTAATGTCAAAAATTGTATTTGAGTAAGAGTTCATACTTAACGTTCATGTTTATTATTGCATGTGTTAATCACTTGGCTTAGACATTCTGTTTGGTTTCCTGCTGTTATGTGTAAAACAATGGCTTACAAGAGGTTTTGTTTTTTGTTTTTTTCCTCCTCCTAAAGGCTATTTTTAGAACTGTTGAAGCTTTATTCATGAAAGATGTATTTATAATGCCTAGAGCATTTCTAAAGGTTGAGTATTTGTACAAGAGACCAAACTGTCAGTTTGATTTTTTAACTTGTAAATCAAGCTTCTATAAAAGCAACAGAAGATATTTTGGGGTTTTTAAATAATTCATGGCAACTCAGTTAAGCTCCCCTCTAAGACCAATCATAAATATTTCTTTGCTTAAGAAAGAGAGTGTAGGACTGAGGCCTGTTTGTTGCATTTCTATTGTGAACCCAATATTTCGACCCATGTTTATTTTCAAATCAAGGATAAGATATTTCGAGTTCTTATACCAACCTTTTTCTCTTAGCTGTAATGCTATTTATGACCAAGTAAAACAGAAAATTTGGTGGCAATTCCTTTTATCTCTTTGTGACTTTTCTTTTCGTGGATATTCGTCTCACAGTTCTAGCCAAGAGATGGTAAATTTTACTTTTCACTTTTTAAATACCTAAGTCATCCCTCAGTCATTTATCAGAGTTCGGAGGCTTATTTTTTAGTCAATGATCATATATCTTAGAATCCAAAAGATGAGAAGATTTAAGCAAAAAAAAAATTAAACTTACTGTGCTTTCAAGTTTGTCATTTTTCTTCTGGCTTTAAGCCTAGTCCTGGAACCGAAATGAGTCATTCATCTGCTTTTAGGAGATGGGCGACTGTAAGTGATGTATTAGAGTAAGTGTATGATAGAAGAAATGACTAGAAGAAATGGCCCATGTAAATGGAAGATGGCACACCAAGCTTTCAGTCGCTGTTTTTGCATAAAATCATTTGAAGATACATGGCTGAATCTGCATACAATCATGATGTTATTGAAAGGATTACATTCTTTAAAATGTTTTTTCTGGCAATTACTTTTAAGAATGTGTCGCATTATAATAGAGACTGTGTTTCAGAGAAAAATATATGATAACCTTTAAGTTTATCCCTTGATGTTGCACACTGTTTTGCACTGGTGGGGAAGCATGCGTTGGTATTTACTGTAATATGCCTTTCTTCTCCCTTGAGGCTTCCTCCCGACATGCTCTCCGTTTGTTGCGTGAAGCTTATGCCAAAGCATTTTGATTAGCAACCACCTGAAACCTAATCTGCTCACGGGCAAGCTGAGTGGCTCTAAGAAACCCTTTGTAAAGAGCATTATTACAAGAATCTTTGTTTTGTTTTTAACAGCATGGGAGGAAAATTGTCATGTTTTACAGTGTCTTGCATGTGTCTTTCTCTTGTCATGGCTACATCAGACCTTGTACCAGGAGCTGCTAGTTTCAAGCCACTGCCTTTCCCTTCTGTAAACAATGACATGCTGCCTTCTCCTCCTTTGATTTGTCACCATAGAAATGATAGGTGACAAAGAAGACAGCACAGCTGATGGATTTAGGAATTAAAAACCAAAGCTAGCAAGTAATTTTTAGGTAGCAGAAATGTGCTTTAGTGAAACACGGACAGGGTGTTTGGATTTGGGGGAAGCAGATATATATGAATATCATTTTTAGGGATACGTGTTCATACTTTGTACCAGCTCTGGTCTTATTTTAATAATTCTTCCCTCTTTAGTGTTGGCTCCATAAATCTTATTGAATACGGTTAGCAAAAACAAGTTTCTGAATATGACTATTTTAAGCACGGTGGTTTTTCTTGTGTAAATGTTGATTATGTGAAGAGGATGAGTTTGTAAATCGTGGTAGAGAAGCACGGACCGTGTGTTTGAGAGGGTGCCTGCGTTAGGCTGTGACGTTTTGTTGGATCTGTGCCACGGGGGCACCAGAAGCCACCGCACAGGAAGTGATAGCCATGAAAACCATGTGAGCTGTAAGAATCTGGACACACTTTTGAAAGAAAGGCTAAAGAAGAGAAAAGGGTCCATGTTGAAGAGTTAACAAAAACCTATCCTGCTAGAATATGAAACAAAATAGGCCTTTGCCTTGAAACTCGATGCCCGGCTTCTGTGCCAAAGTTGGTGTAAAAATAAAACTAGCTGATACTAGTTCGGATCCAAGAAGTTCAATTTAGTTCAGTAAACCCTTCCTTGTATCCCGAAAAACAGGAGCTTGGGGGAAGGGAGGAGGAACAGATAATTAAATTCTAAAAGGAACGAGAGGAAAAAACACATTTTAAGTGAAGGACTCCTACAACTTTCTTTTTTTGTTACAGGTTTTCTTTTAATTTTGCAGATAATGTACAAATATCTCCTTTTCGCAAAAGAGTAAAATGGTATAAATATCTTTAAAGTCCATTCTCCCATTAACCCCATTCCTACTCCTTTTTCCAGAGTCAACTGCTGGTCAGAGCTTTATGCTTTCTTCCTAAGTCTTTTTGTAATGAATTTGTACATGCATAACTATGGAAATATTTCATTTTGTTTTGTTTATATCCATTTTTATCCCAAGTCACATCATATTATTTTTATCGTTTCACAACTTCCCTTTCATTTTATGACATATCTTAGAGAACTTTTCATGTTAGTACGTGTGTATCCACCTCATTCTCTTAAATTGCTCTATCATAACTCCAAGAATGGATTACCTGTTTTATTTGAGAATAAAAAAATTCTCATTGATGGATTCTTGGTGTTTGTTTATAATTTTGAGCAACAGCAAACAATCCTATAAAATCGAGCAATAGCCAGGTGTATCCCTCTCTGGGTATATGGGCCAGGTAGGGGTTCCCTGAGGTGAATGCTCAGAAGTGCAATGGCTGATTGAAGGCTGTACCTATCCTAAAGTCTGCTTAACAGCTTTGCCATTTTATAACCTCACCTGTCTTATATGAAAGGAACTTATCTGAAAGGGTTTTCTCAAGCCCAACCAACACCGTTAGGAAACATTTTCATTTTTGCCAATTCGATGCAACCATTGTATCCCTTTGTTTTAATCGACCCTTGCCTGATTTGCTAATAAACTGTGTGTATTCCTATACATTTCTGTCCATTTCTGTTTCTCTTACATGGATTGCCTATTTATATCCTTTGTCCTTGTGTTGAGAGCTGTCTATGTATTCTAGATGTTAATCCTTCAGCTGTTATAAACGTTGCAAATACTTTCTTACTGTGGCTTGTCTTTGACTTTTTTAACACCCATTTCAACCTCTCTCACCCCACCTTTTTGTTTTATGTAAGGTCCTATTCATCCTCCTTATCACCGTCCTTATTATTAACATAGGATTTTATTCCATGTATAATGTATTTTGAGGACTGGTGTGAGGTGGAGCTCTAATTTCGATTTCCTTAAATGGGAGCTCTAATTTCAATCTCCTGTGCTAGGTGGCTCCCTGTTCTTTCAGGTGACATGAAGGTATTAAGTATCAGCTGTGATGGCACCCTCCCTCTCGTGGCTTTCTTCCAGGGTCAGAGTGTGAAGGCTGTAGGAGGTGGGAGCTGCAATGACAGGTCCCTCAGTGTTGATGCTCTCACATCTCTCCTGCTGCTGACACCTGCACTGCCTGGTTTGGAGGGCCCGTAGGCCCCTTCCTGTGTTTTAATTCCGGTGGACTTTTGGGTCATCATTTCCTTCTTCATTTATCTTCTGCCTTTCATATTTTCTGGTTCAACAAGTGCAACCCTTTTTGTTTACCTATGATCCTCGATTCCAAACATAAATTTATACCTGCATATTGAGTCATTTCTAGGGACTTAGGACAAGAGAGATTGGCTCTACCATCTGCTCCATTTGCCATCTTATTCTGGCCTGTGATTTTGCATGAGACACCATTTGGGATCTTTGTACAGAGTGATGATTATGTTTCTATTAACAGCAACCATAGATAGTCTTCTCTTATGATAACCTTAAATTTCTATACAGAGTTCAAAACAAAGTTTAAAAGTTAAATATTCACATAAGCCATAGTGACATTTTTCAGCATGGTTCAGAGTTCAAAAATATTTCGAACAATGCATCATAAACGTCAATAAGCAAATCTAGTAATTTACTATTAAAAAATAGTCCGGCCTCCGTAAAGAACCACTGGGCACCACACGTTTCACTGACGATTGTTTAGCAATGGAGCTTCCTTTTTGGGACCCACTTCTCTAGTGCATCCTAGAAACATCAGCTTTGACCTTTCTTTGTATGGTAAATGGGATCGGGTATTCAAGAGTCCACTCAAGAGCGATTGAGTGCAATGATGTAGTTATAAATTTAGAAGATGGACTCTGATCATTTTTATTTGGTAGCTTCCCTAATGGCTGAAACCATTACCTTAAAAACAGCAAAATTCATGTGGGATTGCTTTGTGAGGGCTAAGATTATGGCTTAGCTTGGAACAGCACTCTAGTCATCGCTGACTAACCAGCAGAATTTATGAAATAAGTCTTTTCCTTCACCTTCTCAGAATTGCCTTCACAATTACTGATGATATTAATAGCTAGAGTGGACAGTGCTGTATCCCAACCTTCCCCCTTACTGCTCTGTGGGACGCTAACTGGGCTCTAATGGCTGGCCAACACCTATGTTCTTTTGCTTTTTCTGGCCACTAGAACTCTCTTTGCCACTCATGCAGCTGCCCAGAAGTTCCTAGCAATTAACACATACCCTGACCAATGGGATTTGATGGATAAATATCACAACTTCCTCATCTCTTGGGAAGTGGGGGACAGATAACTCAAAGGTGCATGTTTTGTATTATTTTCCAGAGCTCTCCAGTGGAATTAAGCCCCGTTAACTGGCTTGGAAACACACTCTTTATGCTCTTCCTTCCCTCTCTGTCTCACTTCTCCACTCATAATGTGTCCTAGAACCACCTCTAAAATAAACTGCTTTTACTAGAATCCTCATCTGGGAACTGCTTAATACAGATGTGTAATGTTTAACAACTTAATATAGATGCCCCCTAATGGGGCGTTAAAAGGATTCCTTAGTTAAGAGACGCTCGCTGGAACATATTAGGTGTGAATGCTTTTAAGCCAGGGCTGGTTTTCCTAAAACAGTCCTAATTTGGGAAGCCCGAAGCTGGTTAAGAAAACTACCTTTGAAGTTGTGGCAGATGTGGGTTTGAGTCCTGGCTCTGCTGTGTATTTAATGAGTCACCTCTGGTGAATCTTTTCAACAATCTAAGCCTCAGGTTTCTCATCTATAAGATGGGTATTACTTTCTTAGAGTTGTTTTGAATGTTGAATGTGAAAAATGAAGTGTCTACCATAATGCCTAACCTCTCAATCCTTTGTGGTGGCTTTTATTACTGCTATATTATAAACAAACAGTTAATCTCTGACCAAACAATCACCCCTAACTCTTAAGGGACTAGAAATATGCTGTTTTGAAATCCAAGTGACCATTTATTTTTGTGTATATATATTTTATGCCTTTCTTCTTTAAGGCAACAGTGACTTGTTTCTGTTTAGACTCTGCTGTGGTCTTTTGATCTAAAGCATTGAAGCTTAGGTCTGTTTGGGCAAACAAGATGTTTATTTATGCATCTGATAATGTTTTGGGAACAGAGCCATAGAAAGCAAAAGAAGGGATTTATTGTTTAAAAGACTTTTCCTCTGTGGATAATTTGCTAATAAATACTCCATCATAGGTGAAAGTTTCTTGGACCATTGGGAATTTGAACCATCTAATGGAGTAACCTTTAAGATGATTTAAAAGACTTCGATAGGAGAAAATGTATTATACATAAGAAGAATTGGATACTGCCATAGTTATCTGTGTCCTGTTTCCTAAAATAATTACTTTAGGGCTATTACAACTACATTGGAATCAGGCAGCTCCTTCTCCTCCATACTGACAAGGTCCTTAGAAATTAAACTTTTGGTGTTTTTGAGCATAATTTAGATAGTCAGAGGTGGGTCAAAGTGCTGAGGAACCAGACTCCCTTCACCAAGTCACCTTTCAGGTTAAGTTTCATTTTTCTCAACATGATCTTCTTTTCACTGTCATGATCCCAAAGGTTTTAATTCAATGAACTCTGGCTAATATGGGATAGCCAAATGTTATGATCGCTTAGCCTATGTGGACACTTACATAAGAATAAATGTTACTGGAATAGAATCTTTTACAAATTCTTCTAGGAGGATGTGATTCATGATTTTTTGGTAGAATTTTTAACCAAAGTGTAGCCTCTTGAAGCGTATTTTAAAATCAGGTTAGTCATTATGAGATGGCATCATTGCAGTTCCTTCAGAATCATTTTTAAGGTGTTAATGCATTAATATTATTTTTATGTTCCCATCACCGCACTTCATCATGTGATGAACAAAAACAATGCTCATTTTAATACATTATAACCAGAGTCGAGAGACATATACTACTGCCCTGGCTTTAATTCAAGATTCATTACTCCTAATATAATTTAATTACAAAATTGTGCCTCCATTTTATGAGTAGCTTATATTTAGCTCTTCCCAGTATTGTAGGAGAAATTAAAGTGGATATTTTCCATGCAATGAAGCTATATATAATTATGATATTGGACTTTTTGATACCAAAAATGGTCTGAGATGTTGGATTAAGAGAATATGTAGAGGAAATGCATTTTGTATATTGTTCATAATTTTATTTCCTCTTATGGAGAAAATCCATTTGCCTTGTTGTGAATAGAATTCCCAGATACTTGGTATTGACATAATGCTGTGCTTCTTTGTTTGAAATACAGACGCGCAGACAGAGTGAGTGTTTTGATTGTTCTCTAGTTCATTTTCTTGCCAATTCAAGATAGTTTGGGCCTACTGATGGGGCTCTTGTCAAGTTTTTCCTATATTTAATCAGCAAGACAAGGTCCTTTTTGCCTTTGGTAAAATAAATTTAGATTAGTAGTTGAGTTAGTTAAACATTTACCACACACACAAAAAGACTATAATACAATCAATCATTTCCTTCTATTTTTTATATTTTATTATAATTTATTTTATTTAAGTAATTTTAAAAGGCAAAAATGCAAGCTTTGATCTATTCATTTCTTAGGAAGTTGGTACTCACATATTATAGCAAGTTTCTGAAGTCTAGGGAAATATTTAATATTCAGTAATTTGGTTTGCACATACCTTTTCATTATTGTTATTTAAGTCATTGTTATCATCAGCACCAACGACAGCAAACACATATGTTGTGTTTTTCACATGCCAAGACTATTCTATACATCCATATATATAGTATTAATATGTATATTTAGAATATAAATATATTTACTATGTATATTTATATAGTCTGTATGTAGAATAGTATATACATTTGTAGTATATATAGTATATATATGTACAGTATGTATATATACTACATATATATGCATAGTGTGTTTATATATGCATATATATGGTGTGTGTATATACACAAACACACTAATCATTTCTACAAGCCTATGAAGAACAGTGCCACTATTATCCACATTTAAAAGTGAGTAACTTTCAGCACACACAGAGGTTAAGTAATAATCCCCCCAGTTATGCAGTTGGTTAATGGCAGAGTCAGGGCAGTTCTCTATATATCCCAGCTCTTAACTTTTTGTTTTTAAAGAACCTGTTTAATATATAAAGTTAAGTTTACCTGCAGGATTTTTTTCTTAGATTTGTTTGAGAAAGAAACCTCAATAGACACAGCACATTTGTCAGGAAAAGGCAAACAGCACAAAGAAGAGGTTAAGCTGTTGCACATTGAAATCAATGGGGAGTTTCAAGAAAATGCTGCTGCCTGGACCCCCCCGCCCCCAGAGGGTCTGACTTCATTGTTCACTGGTCTGAGGTGTAGTCAGGGGCATTGGGTTTGATATTTTTTTTTTTTTAAAGCTTCTCATTTGATTCTAATGTGCAACCAAGGTGAACACAGGGACAGAAAGCAAGCTGACATTACAAATTAATTCAGGAAACTTCCTGAAAGGATGTGCTCACTCTGCCTTTCCTGTCTGTGGTGTGGCCTACTTTCTATCATGAGTAATACTCCACGTGAGCACCTACAGGCCCTACAAGATTCTGAATTATTTGACTATGATTGGATCATATTCCCTTTACTGTACTTAGTAAAGCAGGAAATAACTTGCATTTTTTAGAATGATTCTCAATATTGAAGATTGAATCAAAATAGATATTTTTTGTTATATGCTGTTGATTAAAATTCATTTAGCTTCCCATTCCCTGAGTATTTCAGGTACTACCCATTTGTTTTATTCTTACCAAAAGTGTCCTCAGCATTCAAGCCCTGTTTATTACCTTTTGTGTTTTTCTAGGTCTTCAATTAGATCAACGTGTTGTTTAAATTCCATACTCAAATCAGCTGCACACTTGAATAAGTAAATCTGGTTGTAAGAATTATTTTATGTAATTATTGCATTTTATATCAAAAATTTTATTTATGGATACAAAAGCAGATGTTATCTTATTAAACTGCAACATTATGTCATCATTTATCAACTAACAGGACTCCTTCTTTTATTGACATATACACCCAACAAGGAAGGGAAACCAGACGGAGCTAGATAATTCCAGGGGTGACAGGAAGCTTTCCATTTAATCACCTCTACATAATACATTTAAGATCAGTAAAATTCACATTTCTCCCTTTAGAATGTTCAGTTTTTATGTGCT
The DNA here is from genome assembly GCA_963575035.1 of Avahi laniger. Classification (NCBI taxonomy): domain Eukaryota; kingdom Metazoa; phylum Chordata; class Mammalia; order Primates; family Indriidae; genus Avahi; species Avahi laniger. The sequence goes on from CAUYSK010035480.1 coordinate 125,008, forward strand.
GCCTTCTGTAGGGAAGGACTGTGATGAGAATGATTTTCTATGAGATTTCTGTCCAACATTGCGCAAAACTCCCCAGTAACTTAGAGACTTTGGTCTAGAAATTATATTGTGTCCTGGCAAACAGTGCACCTGTTTGAAATGAATGCTTCAATGAAAAGTTTTATGGGGCAGAACTAGTTGTTATGCTAAGAAACTAATGACTGTGCTTGTATACATAATGGAATCTATTTTTGGATGAACATTTGTTCCTATAGCAGGGCTTCATTATGCAAGAGGACAGCAGTTTCAGCACTATATTGTGAATATTGAGATGTTAGCATACCAGAGTAGGTACGTCCTTACATATGTTGTGACTTTTTTGTATACTCTGGCCCCAGCGTAGTTCATAACTAGAGGGAAAAAATTAAAGCAAAAACAAAATCAAAATTCCAAAATAGTCTCAGGTTACTGGTGTTTGTAGGTTGAGTTCTTCCAGCACTTGACTACAATGCAAGGATTCGAGCTCAAGTGGTTTACTCAGGAGGTAGCCCCAGGAAACATGGACAGGGTAGTGGGGAAGTGTATAAGGGAAGGCAGCCAATAAAGGGTGAGTTTTCTCATAAGTTGCCAGGGTGGACAAGTGAAGCTGCATGGCCCTGGGAAGCTCTGGGAGGCAGAGCACAGGGGTGAGGGAGCCGTGGTATTTACCTACCAGTTCCCACCAGTTCCCACCAGTGGGTGATTAAGGGCAGCTCTCCCATGAGTTATCTCCTCTGCTCTTTTCCCACCCTCTCCTGGTGGCTAAGGAGCCACTAGGCAAGCAGGCCCCAAGAGGCTATCAGCAGGCCTGCACAGGAACACAAGCACACCACCAGCAGCAGCCACTCTGGTGGCTTTAATTTCCAGTAAGTCAGACTTTATGAATCTATATCACAGCATGCAAACTGGAGGCTAAACCCATTTGCAAACAGACCTTGCTTAGCCTGTGCAGTACATTAAGCACGTAAACATGAATTACCAGCATTTAAAAGTCTAGGGATTTCACATACACTTCTGGATTTCTCAGCAAATCCAAGGCATGGCAACACTGGCCAACATACCCCCAATGGCAACATTTGGCTGGAGCAGAGCAGCAGCTGTCTGCTTTAGACAGGGCATGTGGTGTCCAATCTGCCACAGACCCCACTAGGCCAGCCTACCCTAATTTGCATGACCTTTTAGGTTCATTTAGACATTTCACTGTGCATATCGACTCTCTATGGTAACATCTATACCAGAAGCTTCAGTGAGCTAATAATGACAGAGCTTCATGTGGAATGAAGTTAATTGTGTCACAGTGGGCCTATTGAAGTGCTGGGGCGTAGAGCTGAGTTTCACAGTGTAACGATGGCTGAAGGTCAGGGTATCCACGTCCTGCTCAGAATTGCCATAAGCAAAGCGACAATGCCCCAAACCCGCTTCTTCTCTGTGAAATATGGACCTGACGTGTATGAGCCCTGGGGTCCCTCTCTGCTTTAAAAGGCTATTATTCTAAAGTTACTTTTATGTGGCATTGTGCTAGGTAAGATTTATACATATGACTCCTTGGCAAAGGATTTCATGTTGAAATGGGCCGTTAATCTAGGGAAAATAGGAATGGTGGATTCCAGGACACCAGGCAGCATGCCTTTCCCTTGTGAAATGGATGGAATTAACTT